>BGPR01017673.1:0-32093 GCA_013235015.1 Araneus ventricosus | reverse complement strand
GAATTTCTTTATTGTGTGTGTATAAGCATACCTGAAAAATTTTATAGTGATACGATGAACCATTTTTTTTTAATCCTGCGCGCAAGCAACATTTGAGTTCGATAACTTATACGGAATATGTCATTTTATACTTTCATTTATAATAGTGAAAATTATTTCACCGTCTTAAAAATTCATATTTATAAGGTTATATCTCTTATGTAACTGTGATAAAAAATATATTAAGTTCAATGATTTTTTCTTGCGTTAGGAAGAGTCGTAACTGAACAACTTTCGAATTCCTTTTTCGCGTTTAAAGGTCCTATAGCCCCTTAATAAATACAGGCTCCGTAGAATGGCTACCAAGATTGCCAACATTAAATCAACTCTCCAAGACCAACTGGAGAGATCAGGGAGTCCTGAAGAGCTTGATAGGTTTGTACTTGCGGTTACCGCTACTATTCAAGAAGTGTGCACAACCTATCTGCAGTATACGGAATTAAGACCTAAGACAGTGCCATGGTGGGATGCAGAACTCGAGATACTCAGGAAAAAGTCTTGTGCTTTTAAACGACGATTCCATCGTACTTTGGACCTCGTGGAAAAGCGGAAAGGAAGATTGCTTACAAGCTTTGTAGGGCTAAATTCCTCTGGACACTCTCCAATAAACAATAATAGCTGGGACAATAGCTGGACCAAGTTCTGCGAAGGGGTCTCCAGTATCAATGAGTTTGCATTGCCTTATAAGATCTGTGCAAATAAGGTTTGTCGTCCCCTCGTTCTCTGGAGCATCCAGGTCGACGGTGGGCCAAGCACATCTCTTAAGGAATCCATCGAACGA
Source organism: Araneus ventricosus (assembly GCA_013235015.1). Lineage (NCBI taxonomy): Eukaryota > Metazoa > Arthropoda > Arachnida > Araneae > Araneidae > Araneus > Araneus ventricosus. Next base: position 31,273 of record BGPR01017673.1, on the reverse strand, counting down.
ATTGTGAATGTCCTGTTTCCTGGAGACGATGAATTCCTTACGGAGTCCCCAGAACAAAAACAGAGACGCCTGTTTGTGGAAAACTATCGATCCACAACTAATGACGAGCGCTTCAATCTCTCTGAGGTTAGAAGTGCTCTGAAGGGATCCAAGCGTAGGAGAGCGCCTGGGCTCGATGGCATTCAGTATGAGATTCTTGTGGCCATTAATGAGAAAAGTCCACGACTCCTCGTGTCCCTGCTTAACAGGCGTCTGGACATTCGACACTTCCCAAGACCGTGGAAGAAGGCCAAGCTTGTGCTTTTGAACAAACCGGGAAAAGACACGAGTGACCCGAGGGCCTATCGTCCGATCTGTCTACTCTCAACAATGAGCAAAGTGCTCGACAGACTGGTTGCCCAGCGCATTCTCCACTACTATCATTCTCTCAACTTGTTGAACCTTCTTAAGCATTGTTTCTGCGCTCTTAAGTCCTGTGAGACCGCAGGCTTCGAGCTCAAAACAGTGGTTCTGAAGAAGGTTAGGACAAACCAGGCAGTGTCTATGGTTTCGCTGGACGTTGAAGGGGCTTTCGATTTCATGGGAGTCTATTTTGTTCCATCTCGGTCAAGTTCATTGTCCTCAAATATTTTCAGAATGGTAAGAAGCTACTTGAGAGATCGCTGGATTCTTTTTGAAACACGGGCTACCAGGGTTGAGTGAGTCATTGGGGTTTTATGGCACAAGGGCCAGAAATGGCCACGTTGCGCCAAACATTTGTTTAGATTTGCGCCAAACTATGTAAAAATCAGAGCTACCAGGGTTGAGCATCAGGCTAAAAGGGGCTGGCCCCATGGATCATGCAGCCGACCTATCTTCTGGAACATAGTGGCGGATCCGCCACTTGCCCAGCAGTTCCCACAAAATTCCTACGTGCAAGCATACGCGGATGACCTGGTTCTCGTTGACTTAGAAGCACGTGATTTGAAAAGAAAGTTGTAGTGCGTTAATTATGATGAAAGTAGAAGTGTTTAAAATGAGGTGTCGTTAAGATTATTTAGGAAAGTTAAAAAATTAAAATATCACATATATTTCTATAAGGGTACAAATTCTTCTTGACAGATTCAAATTCTGATATTTCCATGTTTATTTTATTCCGTCAATTTTTCTATTGTGAATTCAACATATTTAATCCATGTTTAGTTTCATTTTAAAGGTAATAATCGATTAATTCACTTTGTTTGATTTAAATTGCTTAATGAACATTTTTTATTAGTTCTAAAAGTACGTATAATTGTCTGTGTAATTTTCTCAGTTAAATTTAAAAGCCTCCATTCCTTAGTTTCTTGTTCTACAAAACACTGCAAGTAACAGCAGCATCCTTTCTCTTCCTCCCCCCCATCAATGCACGTGTAAGCAAATTTTCGAACCGACAAACTCGGTTGGAATACAATCCTACGGGCTTTGTCGGAGAAACGATCCACAGATTTCTTTGCCTGTTGTCATTTCGGAGAGGATGTCGCTTCTTTTGACCAGCGGGAAAAGGGTCAATCATGATGTTGACCAGATGGAGTTGACACGCCTCTCTTCCTGTCCGCTTTGACAGGTTGGGAACACTAAATTTCTTAAAATTCCCATTTTCCCAATTAAAGTTGAAACTTGCTCTTTGGTCAGCGTTAAGGCTGCCTCGTTCTGATTGGGTAAAATGTGGGCAGTCTACGGCGTGCTCTATCCACTCAGATTCGACTTGGCGAGGTTGGCTTTCCTTGGCTAAAAAAATTTAATTCTAACTGTGCCTTTGCCCATTTTAAAAATTTGGCGATCCTCCCCGGGGTGTTTCAAAATGGCTGATGCATGATGGAAGGACAGAGAGATATTGACAGAGTTTTTTGAGAGAGAGATTCTGGTTGAGAAAGAAGAAGAAAAGAATTTATCATGCCGAGAAAAAGAAAAGGAATTCGAAAAATCCTAACTTGATTCGCGGTGTGACAAGAGGCAAATGTATGAGTGTCACTAAAAGAACTGATTTTGCGTGAGCAGTAGATGGTAGTTGACTTGCGTCCGATGGTACGCCACGACTCGTAATCACCTGCCCGATGTTAAGGAGCTGACTCGCTTGAATATCCCGACCGTTGGTTGCAGAGTGCAACATCGAAAGGAGTTTTACCTTCAAAAGAATCCGAGCTGGGAGCGACAGTTTGCTGTGCCGAATCTCCACTGTACAGTAAATGAATGGTTGCCCGCCACACACAAGAATCCATCTGCTGGAGCTGAAAGGGGTGATGTCTTCCAATGAGGTAGCTGTCCAAATGGTTCGAAAGGGCCTAAATCCCCATGGTGTGTCGTCCTGCCAGTAAATAGCCAGCCAGACTCTAAATGATGACCGACCAAGGCCTGTTTGTTTCCCCATGGAGTGTCGCCATGCAGCAACAGCCAGCCACACCTGTCTGTTAAGTGTGTTTTAAAATTTTTGAAATTTAAAAAAGTTTAAGCCAGAGGTTAATCCCATAAATTGTTATGTTGTTAAAGAGATTGTTTTTGAAAACTTATGTATCTTTGCCAGAGTAAATTCTCATGTAAATGTAGTGTATGGATAGTCAAGAATTTTAATGTAATTGTGTAAAAATCTAAAAGAATTGATTTTAAGCTGAGTAATAATACATGATTTAAATTTTACTAAATGTGTAAGGATAGCTAACAAATAAAAAAATGGTAAATTTAAAGAATAACTAAAAGCAATGTGTACTAGAGTGTATCACAACATATGTCCTATTATTGAAGTGTTATGTTTTTATTCAATAAGTAAATGCTTACAAGTGGAAGGGGCCTCTCCATATAAAAATGTATTGACTATGTTTTGCATTTAGTAGTGTCATATATTAGCCAAGATATACAATACAATACTAGATTTTAAATAAATTTTGTTAAATTATTTCTATTTTTGTGTCTGTCATTTATTGTATCTCAAAGCACACTGACTTCAAGAAAATTTTGCTAGATCTGAATTCATTCATCGATTTAAATGATAAACCTGGAGGTTATTGCAAAATTTCATTACACAACGCAAATATGATTCTTTTGGACAATATTCAGCACAGCGCAATTTCTTCTTACCTTGACAATAGTAAATGCCCAACAAACATAGTTAATATCTTTAAAAATCTTCTCCAGAATAGGAAGGTCATCCTAAATACCTGCGAAGGAGCAGCGATCAGGGACCAAAATCAAGGCTGCCCTCAAGGGTCTTGCAGTGGACCAGCCCTCTGGAATTTGGTCGCAAATGAAATACTTCAAGAAAACTGGCTAATTAACACCAGCATTCAAGCCTTCGCAGACGACTTTGTCCTGGTTTCCCATGCCCCGACTAGAGTCCAACTTGAGTCACAAATTAACGATTCTATTGCTAAATTCTCCACCTGGACAAGCAAAAACCAACTCCAAATTTCAGCAGAAAAAACAAATTATCTCCTTATCAGCAAGCTAGTTAGGGGACCTACCATTCGCTGGCAAGGCGAAAGAATTAAAAGAGCCCATGCTATTAAATATCTCGGAATTTATATTGATGAAAAGATGAATTGGAACACCCACCTTAAAGCACAATCTACTAGAGCGACCCACCTTTATCATAATCTCCTAAAAATAGCAGGGAAATCCTGGGGAGTTCCCCTTTTTCATCGAAGGACCCTTTATAAAACAGTAACAGAACGGGTGCAGGCGCATGGGGCAGTCGCTGGTGTCTACGAACCTGACAGTCGAATCCAGAAAACTCTCACAAATTCAACGTCCGTTCCTCACAATCTCAGGTGCCTACAGAACAACCTCCACGGCAGCTCTGCAGGTCATACTGGGTATCCCTCCTCTTCATCTACAATTACAAAGATAAGCTCGTGGCACAGCACTCTTCAGACTTAGACTTCCTCTTTCTACAAACGTCAGTGACATCGATCCCAGTGAAATTGAAGAAAAAGCTACCGGATGGTCAACACACCCATCGGAACATCCAAGTCCAACTCAAATTTCCCTGGATGACGGAGGCAACATAAACACTGGACTTAGAATTTATACCGATGGATCGAAAACAGAGAGGGGTGTGGGTGCAGCCTTCTGTGTTTTGACCGACGTCAACATTACCCACAGATGGTCTACCAGGCTCTCTCTTAGAAATACAGTCTTCCAGGCAGAAATCCTAGCTCTTCTCAAAGCAGTGGAACACGCCGTTTCCCTCCCAACTCAACAACTGACTATTCTAGTAGACAACCAAGCCAGCATCAATTCAGCAGCAAACCCAAAGAGTCACAATTCAATTGCCCGGAAAATCTTCAAGTTACTCCATAGTCATCCTCACATCAGAGTGTCGTGGATCAAAGCACATGCTGGTTACATAGGGAACGAAGAAGCAGACAGACTGGCTAAGGAGGCAGCAGAAACGGAAAACTTTCCTGAAACACCACTCGAGTTACCAAAATCTTTTATCAAAACATTCTTAAGACAGAAGATGTTGGCTATCTGGCAAATGGCTTGGGATGATGGAGATACTGGGAGGCTCATTCACAACATAATTCCCAAAGTTAGCTTGCATCCAATCAACTGGACACGCAACGAAGTTTTATTTTTCACAGGACATGGGCCTTTCCCTTCGTTTCTCCATAGATTCAACCTTGCCGAAACCTCTTTCTGTTCTTGTGGGGAAATCGGCACACCAATCCATTATGCTACGGTTTGCCTCCTCACAACCTCCTACCATATGGCACCACCCAGCCAACAACATCAGCCAATATGGTTCCGAAGAGTAGCCAACAATTCAACGTCAAGAAGGAAGATACATAATTTGCTCCACTTTCTCCAAAGAGAAACCAGTCTTTTCCGTCCACAGATCCCAATTAATTGTTTTTTTTTTTTTTTCCCCGTTCCTTCAATAGTCTTCTTAGTTGAGTCCAATGCTTTCGTCCCATTCCCACATTCTTGGCCAACATTTTATTAATTAGCAACTTCAGCAACCGAACAACCTCTTCCTCCAGCGATGAGGGAAATTAATTCCAACCAAACTTCAACTTTCCTTCATGCGTCTTCATTACTCCACCTTTTCCTTTGGAGATGGAAAGTCCCGTTTCACCAGTTCAACATTCAACTTCGCCTCCTCTTCAGCCCATCATCCCCTAATGAACTCAGAACAGCTTTGTCGTTCTTTCAGGACTTTCTTCCAAGATCCTCCGTGTTTCTCCTTCAAATAGAGTTCCATCAGCCAACTCCTCTTCAAAATCAAACTTTTTAAAATACTGTGCGGCCCATCTCTCTGTTCTTGTGTACATTTTTATGTTACTTTTATTACTGTATTAATTTGTTTTTCATCTTTTTCCTTTCATTTTCTGTTTTTTTTAATGTATTTTTTTCTTCGTATAGTCTTTCCATTGCATTTTTGTTTTTATTATTTTCTAGCTATTTCATGTATAACTGTGTAATATTGTGTTTTTCAAGGTTTTATTTTCCCATGTTTCCAAAATATTTTTTTAAATGTATAGCACAATAGCAATCCTTCCTTTGCTCTTGTAAATGTTTGTAGACTTGTTGCGTTTTTAATTAGGCAGCGGTATAGAGAAATGTCAAGTTTTAAGAGAGGTCACCCCATTCGGGTGTTGTGATTTCTCTTCCACTTCATGACCACGTCACTGCTTAAATAACCATATGGTTATAGTTGCAGGGGCATGGAGTGGTGTTATGTTATGGTTACCCATTCCAGATGTATGAGTTAGGTTACAAATTTTTATAGCTCTGTTGCATAAATATTTAAGTGTTTTTCTTATTATTTTTAAAATAAACTGTTCTGACCATTTTCTGCCAAATCACTGTAAAAAAGGTATACGTGTAATAATAATGATGATGATTATCATAACACCCAAAAAATGAAAAAAAAAAAAAATCAGAATTATGATTAGATTTTTTTTTAAATGAATTATATAAAAAAGGGGGAAATATGAAAAAAGGTTAATTTAAAAATTTAAAGAAAAAGAATAATGAAAAAAAAACTATAAATTCCCTTGTCGGATATTTTGCTCTCACTGTGTGTTAATGATTAGATAAATTATTTTTTCTTTTTTTCTGTGCTATAATTAGCTTTTGCAGTTTAATATGATCACTATAAATAACTGCAAAAGCATTAGTCTTACAAATTGGATGGATATCAATTTAAGCATGTTGCGTGTAAAGCGTACTGATCTTTGTAAACTAAAATTTGTAGATATTTTCTGTATAGATGTATTTAAAGATAATTTTAGATCTTACATTATTTTCACACTGTGCTTGCAAGGAACTTTATTTAGAAATCTTTACACGGGGTTGCCCAAATGAAAAGTGAACACGTGCGATTGCGTCAGAATGACTGCAGCTATAGCAGCGCCACCGAACAGGGATATAAAGGGCGGTAGGAGGTGTGCACTGCATACGGCGTTCAACAACGAAAGCTGTTCGTGGTAGAGGAAATTGAAAGAAAGTATAGTCGTGCTATACATGCATGCGTCCAGATCTGAACAACGCGCGGTAGTATGGTTTCTGATTGCGGAAGGTGAGCGTTATGCGGACATCCATCACTGTTTAGGTCGAACGGCTGTAAACAATTGGTGTAAAAGTTTTCGTGAAGGGCGGCAAACGATACTGGATCTGCTGGCCAAGCAAACATCGTGATAACCAACGACCCTATTGCCGCCGTTGATGACCCCTCAGGGGCACATCTTCTTTAGGTGTGACAGGCTTCACGACCCCGAGGTACCCTAGTGTCTGATCTCCTTTCAAGTTTTTGCCTTCCTTTTTGAGTTTCTGCTTTATTCTTTCTTCCCTCGAGGGTAGGCGAGGGAGCTCTCCACGAGAAACTGTTGCCGCTCTGTTTGCTTCCTGCTTCTCATGGACAGCAAATTACCCCCACGTGTTGGCCGTGAGTGCCATCCCTTTGGACGGGTGATGCACTGTTGGTCCCCGGTGTATCAATTCGGCTGGTATCCTAACCGTCTGGTTAGTCTGCTAGGGATCAAGCGAAAGGGTCATTTTCTGGGGCTTGGCGATAAGGGTGGTCAAGGTTCCTGGAGGTGACTGAGCGTATAGGTTCCGATTAGCGCCAAAGGAAGTGCTGAGGCTGGGAAAGTCCAGAGCCGGTTACTGCCTTCCATTGTTGGGCTCGGTGGTGGGCGGCGCCGTCTGGGCCTGAACATTCAATGCATCTTGTATGGGCAAGAAAAAAAAAATTCCTTTCAGTGGGCAGTATATTGATCATATTAAACCAGTTGATAAACCTTTTGATACCTTCTTCATTATAAAACGAACTACGACCTCGAATGAGTCTTTTCATACAGTTTCTCCATTTCTTGTCGAAAGAGCAGTAACTGTACATCTTGGCATCACAAAATCTACAAGAAAACTTCGTTCTGGAGACTTGCTTATAGAGGTCGCAACTCGTAAGCAAGCCGAGCAAATTATTAAACTTAAATCTCTAGACAACATCTCTGTAGCTGTTAGTGCACATGCAACTCTCAACTCCTCGAAGGGTTGTTGTATCGTGTGGAGAACTGTTGAATGTTCCGATAGAGGAAATTCTTAAGGGATTTCAACCACAAGGAGTTACCCAGGTGCAGCATATCAAAATCAGGAAGAAAGGTCAACATATAGACACGAAACATCTAATTCTTACTTTTCACTCCCCAAGAATACCAGAGTCTGTTAGAGCAGGGTACATAAAGTTGAAAGTTAGGCCTTATATTCCTAACCCCCTGCGCTGCTTTAAATGTCAGCGTTTTGGCCATTCAAAAGCTTCCTGACGCGGGACTAACTTGCGCCCGTTGTGCGGAAGCGGGTCACGACAGCTCAAATTGTACAGAGTCGGAAAAATTTGTAAATTGCAAGGGTTCTCACACTTCCTTCTCCCGCTTATGTTCTGCGTGGAAATTTGAAAAGGAAGTAATTGCTGAAAAAGTGAAAAAAGGTATCTCGAAGCCCGACGACTTGTCAAGTCTCGTACACCAGCTTCTGGAACCAGCTATGCTAGTGCAGCGAGACAAACACCTGAGACTACAAGCCCTCGAATCCTCCCTACAATCTTGCCTTCTGTTCCCTTTAAAGCATCCTATACACCTTCTGAAATCTGTCCCAGATCTATTGACCCTGAATTAAAACTCTCTTCACCTGATACTCATAATGCAACAGTTTCATTTCAATCCAAAGTTCCAGAACGTTGCAAAGATCCACCCGACTTCTCTGCTTTCAAAGCTGTCACCTATAAGAAAAAATTCAAAAAAGATTATCAGATTAATAAGGATAACATAACTACTGACCAAGTATCTCAAAATTACAAACCCCCACAACTTTCAAACAAAGAACCTAGTGCAGCTTCCAATTCTGTCACCAAACAAATTAATATCACAGTTATTAACAGTGGTACTAAATCCACTCATGTTTGTTCTGTCGGCCCTGTGCCAGAATCTATGGCTGCTTTCCCTCCAGAGAAAACAAAAGTTTTGCAATCTCTAGAATCGGATGCTGATGCCGAGATGAGTTCTTCTAGCGCATCAGAAGGCGACACACTGGAATATGATATGTCTGAGGACCTTGAGGATACACTTCAAAACGTTTGTCCTACAACTCTGCCTCCATCCTCTACTGCACGGAAGCGGTAGTTTTTAATTTTTACCTCTTTCCCAACGTTTTTCAAAGTTTGCTCCTTTCTGCTTTTATAAAGCAATTTCATTTTTTTAACTGTAAAAGTTACTTTGATTTCTTAACATTTTACTCCGCTTGACGTCTTATCTTGTCTACCAATTTTATCTTAGATTTCAATTTTACGCTGCTTACTTCCAATTATTTTACATCGTGAAGAAGATATATATTTTTAGTACTTTTAGCCCTTTTTTTTATGACACCGTGTTCCTGTTTATCTATCATACGTTTGGCGCAGTTTAGCCAAAAATGGCTCTTTCGCCATTAAACCCCAAACAACCAACCAACCTCTTTTAATATAACACCATATATTTTATTACCGTGATCCTGCTTATCTACCATACGTTTGGCGCAGTTTAGCGAAAAATGGCTCTTGCGCCATTAAACCCCACACAACCAACCAACCAACCAGCCGCCGTTGATGAAATGATCAAAGCTAATCGAAGAGTTCGGCCCCGTGACAATAGTGACAAATTCAACCTGAGTATAGGAACGGTACACACCGTCGTTCACGAACATCTGCAGTACAGTAAAATGTGTGCGGAATGAGTACCAAAGCACCGTACCATTGATCATCAAAAACAACGAATGGGCTTCAGTCTCCAGCACTTGATTCGTTATGTGGAGGATCCCGCATTTCTGGAACGCATCGTTGCGGGTGACGAGTCCTGGTGTCACCACTACATACCCGAATCCAAGAAAACGAGTATGCAATGGAAACACACATCATCTCCTCTACCAAGGAAATCGAAAGGGACTACGACTGCACGGAAAGTAATGCTTTCATTTTTCTTCGATTACCGTGGACCACTCTTGATTGATTTCCTGCCCCAAGGGAGCATTATTAATTCAACACAATACTGCAGTACTCTGACGAAACTACGGAAAGTAATCAAAAGCAAACGGCCAGGCTTTCTCACACAACAAGCGATTCTTCTCCATGTTAATGCTCGTCCACACGTCTCCCATGAAACCCAGACGACCTTAAAAAAATTCTGTTGAGACCCGCCGTACAGTCCGGATATGTCACCCTGTGACTTCCACATCTTTCGGCCACTTAAGAGAGCATTACATGGGACACGTTTCCATTCGGACGACGAAGAGAAGGAAGTTGTGCAGGATTTCAAGAATCAACCACAATCTTTCTACAGCTTGACCTCCTGGTTGCTTGCCGGTGTTGGATTTTATTGTTTTTAAAATTTAAACTCTTGTTATATTTCTTGCAAGTGCTTTCGTCTTTCATGATGGGGCTCTTGCCCCATTTTGCAGAGTGTTGCCGGGAGGAGTGAGCGAAGCACGTCGGGTCACTCCATTTTTCCCGGTCAGCGCTGGGTCCCATTCGTGAACCTGTTTTCGAGGGCTGTTCTATTTCCTTGAACTTTGTTTTATTTAGATTTTTTAAAGTATATTATTTTATTTTATGTATTTTATATGTATAATGACCTTTTTTTTAAAAAAAGCTTTTAGATTTTTAAATTTTTATCCTCTCACTGCTCTCCCGTCCTTGATCCCCATGTCATAGTTGGTTTATGGTCGAGGCAGGATCGCCAAAAACTTCTTTTAATATTTTTCCCATCACTGATATAAATAGTAGGCGTATGCTCTGATTCACCAATACTGGAAATCCGAGATAGGGACTTTTTAATTCATGGTTTTATTGACATAAAAATTTAGGTTTTTTTTATAATTATGCTGATTTTTAAACTTTTAATTTCGAATTTTATTGCATCTTATGATCCTTGATGGGGCTATTGGCGACTTTCAGCCGTTGCGGGTTTATTCCCGTTTGGCGGTTTTTATTTATTAGACTGATTTTTTTTTATTTTAAATTAACTCATATTTAACCTAGAGCTCAGTTTTTGTGTGTTGTGAGTTTGTGTGTTGTGTGCTTGAGTGGTGTGTGGATATGCGTTCTGTGTTTGTCTTGTCCTTGTGTTGTCTTTTTTAGATGTTTGACTTCACAATTTTGAATTTTTATATTGATCGTGTCTTTAGTTTTTGACTTCTATGGTGTGACTTGTGGCATGTTTCTGTGTGGCACGAGGAGGGAGGACTTTACCCTTGTCTCTCTTGTCCCAGATTCTGTATTTTTTTTCAAAAAATCTTGTATATCATCAATCAGATTTTGTATATGCTATATAATTGTGGCCATCAACTAGATTCTGTATTTCTTCAGCAAATCATGTATGCCATCAACCAGATTTTGTGTGATTTTACATTTGTAGCCACCAACCAGACTCTTGTACTTTACCCCCGCCTCTTTGGCGAAGTTTGTTCTGCGTCACCTTTATTTGTGTATTTTCATATTTCGTGTATTTTAATTACTACCCCTGTTTTGGGCAAAGTATGTATATTTTAAATTGCTTAATGGATCTTGTCCGTTGGGGCCGGGGCGCGCTGTACCTTCGGCGTGCTTGTGGGGTCCCTTCTTCCCGGCTACCTTCTCTGCCTCACGCCCTTTTTGGGTAGGGTGGGTCGTCGTGGGTATTTAAAAAAATCTTTCTACAGCAACGGCATAGACCTGCTACCTAAACGATGGGACCTGTGTTACAACGCCCATGGCGATTTCTTTTGATTTCCAATAAACGTATTCTTTTCATTCAACTTGTCCACTTTTCATTTGGGCAAAGCTTATAGCTGGATTCTGTACAGATATTTCTTAAGGACTGTTTAGCAAACCAGCAGCCAGATGAAAGTGTCTTAAGAACTGCCATTGAAGCAAGAGTTGAAAGTTTTGAAGGCATGAAGTATTTGAATCCTGAAAAAGATTTCCCGGGAATTCTGAAACCGATCTAGGCCAGGATTGGTTGGTTGTTTGGGGTTTAATGGCGCAAGAGCCATTTTGGGCTAAACTGCGCCAAACGTATGGTAGATAGACAGGATCACGGTGATAAAATATATGGCGTTACATTAAAAGAGGTAGATAAAATTCTAAAATAAATTTGAAAGTCATAGTTGCATATGAAAAGATAAAATCATGTTGCCAAAAATGGATAGATGAACGATGAAAAGAGATAAAAAATGCAAGTTTTAAAATGTATCAGATGTAAAATATGTCTAAAATATCACAGGGTGGGCAAAGACCAAAAAAAATTTCAAGGACGAATTCTATACAGAGAAAATGTTTAAAATATTAAAGAACTAAACAAGTTAGTTTAAAGAAAACAATTCAGCGTAGGGCGTTTGTTTTTAAAATATTTCCTTTAAAAAAAAGACAAACAATGTGCAAAACAGAAGCAATAATGCTACCTGTTTTTGTATTTGTCTCCTTTTTGTGGTTTGGAAGAGGGTGGAGGACTGTTAACTGCAGGTGAGTCTTCCAAATCCTCCGACATGTCATATTCCAAAGCATCCTCTTCTGATAAAGAGGAGCTCATCTCGGCATCCGCATCAGATTCCCGAGATTGCAAAACTGTTTTTTCTAAAGGAGGGAGAACAGCCATAGGTAGAAGTTGAGTGTCAACAGAAGTGGGTTTCTTGGTTTCAAAAGTTTTTAAAGCAGACTGATGAGCGCAGATATTATCCTTTGTTGGAACGGTGTTAGGAACTTCACGGCGAGAGGAGGTGTAAAATTTTGTAATCTTTTCAGCTTTGGCAATGCTATTATTTGTTTTAGTTGGAGAGTCTTTTTTCATCCTTTTTTTGTTTGAAACGAGTTTAAAATCAGTGAAGTCGGGCGAAGCCAAAGCTTCGTCATTGACCGGAGAAACGGATGGAGAGGAAGAAATTGGCAAGTTGGTTATTGGAGGAGATGCTCTGGCAATAGAATCAGGTGGTTTAGAACTAGAAATAGAGATATCTGGATTAGTTTGAGTAGATGGTACAGTGGATTTTTTCACCGCAGAAACGTAACTAGTTCCGGGCGTAGGTGTCCGAGATTTTATTAGTTTTCGGGCTTCCTGATATGAAATTAGATTTTTTATTTTCATAGAAATTATTTCCTTCTCCTGTTTCCATGCAAAACAATTCCGAGAAAACGAAGTGTGTTCCCCTTTGCAGTTAACGCACTTCTCTGTACGGGTGCAGTCAGTGCTTTCATGCCCGACTTCTGCACAACGGGCGCATGTTAGTGTCCCGCGGCAAGAAGTTTTCGAATGCCCGAAACGTTGGCACTTGAAACAGCGGAGTGGGTTTGGTATATATGTAATAACAGAAAGGCGCATATATCCTGCCTTAATATGTTCAGGTAATTTGTTGGAGTCAAAAGTGAGTATCAGGTGCTTTGTATTGAGGAGCTGACCATCCCTCCGAATCGTAATGCGGCGCACATGGATCACTCCCTGACTTTTTAGTTCTTCAGTAATCTTTTCTTCCGATTCATTCAGTAACTCACCACAGGAAATAACTCCCTTGGATGAGTTCAATGTAGCATGGGGTTTGACAGTAACTGGAATCGTTGACAATGATTTTAATTTTGTTATCTCTTTGGCTTGCTTCGGGGATTCCACTTCGATAAGAAGGTCACCAGACCGAAGTTTTTTAGTTGACTTCGCATCGCCTATGCTACTTGTAATGGCCTTTTCAACCAAGAAAGGCGAGACACCATGAAAAGTTTCATTGCTATTCGAAATTCGTTGTATAAGGAAAAACGTTGGGAAATTATTTCGCTTAGAATTAGTATCAATTCGTTGCCCACTGAAGGGACCAGATCTTTTTTTTGCCCATACGACATTGTCAGGATTCAGGCCCGACGGCACCGCCCACCACGGAGCCCAACAAGGGAAGGCAGCTACCGGCTCTGGGTATTCCCAGCCTCGGCGCTTACCTTGGTGCTAGCCGGAACCTATACGCTCAGGGCCACCCCCGGGGACAGTGACCACCCTTAACGCCAAGCCCAAGGAGTGACCCTTTCGCTTGATCCCCTTGAGCAGACCAGCCAAGTGGTTGGAATACCGGCCGATTGATACACCAGGGACCAAAATGCACCACCCGTCTAATGGGTCGCCACGCACGGCCAACACGTGGGGGTAATTTGCTGTCCATGAGAAGCAAGAAGCAAACAGAGCGGCAACTGCTTCTCATGGAGAGCTCCCTCGCCTACCCTCGAGGGAAGGAATGAAAAGGCAAAAAACTCAAAAGGAGGAAAAAACGGAAGGAGACAAGACACTAGGGTACCTCGGGGTCGTGAAGCCCGTCACACCTAAAGAAGATGTGCCCCTGAGGGGGATCTAGGCCAGGAAATTAAAAGCTAAGGTCGATGAGGCTTTTTCTTCAGATAAGTTTTTTTATCTCTTTGCTGAAGTTAAAATATTTGTCACTCTTTAGTTTATATGGGAGGGGGAAATGGCCTTTTCTGGTAACTTAACATGATGTTTTTATTCATAAATTTGTTTTTTTATGTCAGAGATTATTTTTGTTTGTGCCAGGAAATTCCAGTGGTTTTTTTAGTATTAAGACCCTCGAGTTGAGTTGTGGGAAAAAATTTTATAACACATAGGTGAATGATAATTTAGATATCAGTCTGCTTATATTCTGGAATGTATTGTAAATAAGGTGTATAATATTACATCACATGAAGTATAGGTTTTGAATGGGATAAAATCATCAATATGACTTCAATTTATCCCCAAGGAAATAAGGAGAACTGTACAAGTTTCTTCGTCTATTTTTCCCACTCCTACACCTTTTTATTTTTTCAATAAGGATTTTTATATTTGCAGAGATTAATACCACCAAACCTGAAGAGAGCAACAGATCCCTACTGAAATCCCCACTGGAAAACTGTGAGCAAGTGATCAGCAGAAATTCAGTTTTTGAAATCCCCTACAATAAAATTCCTAAAAGTGCCATTAGCAAGTTGGAAAAAGAAAAACGCACAACTCCTGCAGAAAAGCGACAGATTGTGAGGATTGTGGTGGCAGAACTGCTCGAGACTGTTCCTGCCCCACGAAAGTCTCAACTGGAGCCAATTGCAAAAGAGATTGTGGGGAAGTATCCTCGCTCCTTCTCCGATTACACTGGAGATTCTGTAATTGGGTGGGGGCATTCTTGCTTGCTATGCCAATTAATAGCAAAAGTGGAAAACTAAAAGGGTTTCATCAACCCAGTTGAAGCGGTTACTGAGTACTGAAAGTAATAATCAGAAAGGTCCTGAGAAAGTCAGTGCAACAGCTAAGTATGGTTGCACTGACTATCAACCAAAATTTTCCAGAAGGGGAAAGCCCAGAGTCCCAAATTGTAAAAAGAACAACAGTCACTGAAGAATGGAAAATGGAGACGAGGAACGCAAGCATTGTGGACAGCTTGACGGATAGTACATATATATTACAACGTCTTGATGTCAACAAAACTCTCCATAGCACTAATTAAGAAAAACTGGCCATTTCTTTCTATGAGGAAGTATACGCTTCTTCATGCAGA
This sequence comes from Araneus ventricosus, assembly GCA_013235015.1. Classification (NCBI taxonomy): domain Eukaryota; kingdom Metazoa; phylum Arthropoda; class Arachnida; order Araneae; family Araneidae; genus Araneus; species Araneus ventricosus. The sequence continues at coordinate 16,237 of BGPR01017673.1, read as the reverse complement.
AAAGTTGGTTGGTTTTCCAATAGTGAAAAGTTTGAGGAAGCGGTCAGGGATAGAATTCCCGAGATATGTTCTTTTTTGAGAAGTGTAGCAACTAAGCATCTGAGGAGTGTTGATATGGAGCTTCAGCATTTAAATTATATCCCAGCACTTAAAGCTTATTTTGAGGACTGCAATGTTATTTTCAAAATTTTCGAAGTAATTCTTTAAGTTCTGACTAATATTTTAATGCATGCGATTAATAGCATTGGTATTACATCTGTAATGTCATGGACATAAAATATTTAACCTTTACTTAATTGCATGCTCAAGTGTGTGTAGCTTCTCAGAGTAGAAATATCTGCAAATATGTATACATATATATTTATGCAATATGAATTGCCAAACGTATATTACTCTGAAGTTGATATGCATGAATTATTACTGTGTAGTTACATTTTTTGAATAAAACTTCAACCAGTTTCTATGAAAGTGTTTTCATTTATGTGGATTTATTTTGCAGGAAAACAAGAGCCTCCATGAGGTGCAGAATGAAGCTCCAGTAACTCCGTTTATTGCTTGCATTGGTGAGTTTATCACTTAAGGTTATGGTCACTACACTTAATGATGTTTATTTTTAATAATAAGATCAAGCTTTCTACTACTGTTTAAATTACTTTTCAGCAAACTCAAAAGGCAGATAGAAAACATCAGAATTAAATTTGTAAAGGTCAAGATTTTTTGAGTATTTGTTAGTTCTTGCATGGTTTTAATTTAATTTCTTACTGTTAGATTTCTTGTAGAATTGAGCTGAAAACTATAAGTGTCATAAATTCTGAAAACGGATATTGTATCACTATGGAAAGGTGGATTATGATGGACCTATGAAGCTTGTGATGTGCTTTAATTTTCTTTGTATGCATAGTTTTTATATAGATATTTGAATATTGAAGGGATTATATGTTATCGAGAACTTTTTATTTTTCATTTTCGGATTCCACTTCATAATATTTATGCAGAACACAAATTTACATCAGTTGCAAATAGTTCAATAAAATTGTGTTCATCTTGCAACATATTCCTGCAACAAATAGTGCATTTTTTTTCAATTATAAGCATGAAGTTTGGTGTTACATTTTTTTTCTCTTCTTTCTCCCCAAAATGTCTCATTTTTTTACTTTATCCTTTCAGAAATCCTTATCAGCTGGATCCTGTATGCACAGTCTTCGTAGAGAAAATACCTCTGGAACCGATGATAACGTTGAATGATGCCATTCATACATGGTCTTCCTCATTTTACCTTTTCAGTCTGGTGTATCCCGAGGAGTGCTGTGCTACACTTGAATTTATTCAAAGGTGAATATATCTTGATTTTAATATATATGCTGTCAAATTTTACAACAAATGTATAAGTATGTTTTATACAAAAAAAACTTATTCATACTGAAATATGTCTGTTTTAAACATATAACTGATTATTTTTATCTATTCTTATTGAATTCAGATATAATGCTTGTGTTCAATTTTGAAGATTACCTATAAATTTTTATAACTTAAGAAATTTGAGTATGTAGAAAATTTGTCATGAATTAATGGATGGAAAATCTATTGCTTTTATTTTTCTAGGTAAAAATTCAATTTACCATCCAGGTATAAATGTGAGTATTGACCCTAAAAATTTTTGTTTTCAGAATTATATGTGCAATTTGATATATTAAATAGGCATTTAGTGTTAATTTCACACTACCTCTTTTTTTTTCTTTCCCTTTTTTCAGAGCTTTGCTGTCGATAAATCCCAATGAAAAGGGTACGAAGATGGCGAAGCGTTTTGGCAAAAGGGTGTCCATTCACCCTAAAGTTTTAAAGCTGTTAAACAAGCTACGGGATTTTAACAGTTCTTGGCAGTTGTAATATGCCTGTTTATATGTACATATTTTTACAACTCTTTGTCTATGTGTATAAATGTCTGTATATATATTTTTATAAGTCATATTTTTAATAAACTGTTTTCTTATTTCATTGATTTGCTTTAGCTGTTATTTGAACATAATTTCACTAAGTGATTTAACATTATATTTCACAATTTAATGTTTAATTTATCTGCCGTATACAATTATAATTCGTATACCTGTTCACTGTTTATGTATGTAATTCATTATGTACTGGAGAAAGAGTAGGGCATCATACCTCTTCATTCTATTACATTGCAGTGTGAATAAGATTTAGAATTCATATATCATTTAGGTCAGTGCTATACAATTGTGCGTACCTGAGCGTTTTTAAACATGTGGGTTGAACAGGGAGAACTTCTTGAGGTTAACTCTGTTAAAATTTAACATGTTGTGCTTTCCATTAATGGAAAAGTATATTTAACCGAAAAGAAAAACACGATTTGAAGTTAAATTTTGTTTCTTTGGCTAGTGGTACAAAAACAGTTTAGCCTTAAGGAAAATATTCGACAGTCTTTGGATACAACATTTGAAAGAAAGCATTTAACAAGAAAATACCTGCAAAATATCAAGAACTTTGGAATTATACTCCCCAGTAAAGGTTCTGTGCTTGAAAGTGATGAAACTAGCATCTGTGCTTGGGTCCATAAGATGGAAAGTCAGAAAGATAACCCGGTTCTTTTCTATAAAAGGCAGGGGGATCCGCATGCTGTAATTGATCAGAACGATTTTATGCTGGTCCTCATGACTAACTTTCAAAAATGTATCGTTTGAGAGCAGATCTCAATCTGTGTGGATTCAACGCACGGAATATCAAATTATAATTTTGAATTGGTTACTGCGCTTGTGATTGATGAGTATGAAGAAAGTATTCCGGTTGCCTTTTGTATTTCTTCTTCAGTAAACACTGTAATTTTAACACTTTTTTTCAGTGCATCAAAACAGCATTAGAAAATGCCTGGGTTAATGAGTTTGGTCCATGTGTCCATTATTTATTATGTGCATGGCATGTAGATCGAGCATGGAAAAAACTTAAACTGTCCAAGGAAGGAAATTCGAGATGATATATATAAAACTTTCAAGACTCTGATGTATGAATTGGATGAAAGTAATTTTAAGAATATGCTCAGTACCTTTTGTGCAATGCTTAATGAAGATCCTAGCACAAAAGAATTCTGTGAGTATTTTTTTTTAAAATTACTGTTCAAGATGTGAGCATATTGCTTTAGAAAGGGAGCCAAAATAAATACGAATACGCATATTGAAAATTTTCATAGGCGCTTAAAGCATATTTAGACAAAAAAGAGTCAATAAAGTCATTTGTGAATTGGCGAGATTAGTGAAAGATAAAAATTTTGATGATTAAATTAAAACTTGGCGAGGGTTTAGCAGCAAAATGAATTTTCTGGAAAAATTCTACTGTGGATATATCTGTACCATGAACCAGAAATGCCTTGAACTTTCTAGAGATTACATCACTTCCTATGTAATGACGTCACTTCCTGTTGAAAAAGTATAGAAACAAGCTCTAAACCGAGAGTAGTTAGTTAGATTCTGAGGAGCAAGCAAGCTGGTGAGTTAATAAGAAACCTTCGAGCGCTGTAAGTTGATTTGAACTGCTGTAGTCTTTTAAAGACTGGATTGTTCTTGCTTTACCAACCGTAAATATGTATAAATAGTAGCTGTAAATAAATTTGATTGTTCCGTCTTGATTCAAGTCCAATCCACGAACCCCGTCCAAATCGTAACAATATTTAAGCTTTCTCACGTCTTTAGATTTTCGTCACTTTGGAGGTTGTCTGTGTCCGACATTTTTCTTAAGCCTCGTTCACACGATCAGATAACCCAGATTTCGTCTGCGGTGCGCGTTATTTCGTATCGTCGGAACGAGAGATTGCATGTCGCTCGGGGGTTTGTGAGGCATGTGAGGTTTCTGCGTTTCGCTGTAAATAGCTAAAAGATCAAAGACGGCGCCATTGCATCCGTTCCCGTGGCTTGTTGTATTTTGTACTCTGCTCTCGGGTCGTATTTTTTTAGCAGTTTCCAAAGGACTATGGAGTGGAATACGGAATTGATTACGGAGTTGATTTAAAAATGCTTGTAGGTCTTAAGCAAACTCTGATATGAATACTTTCGTGTTTTAAAATTGTTGCGAAAACAGAAAGCTTTTGTTTTTTGGAAGTCTGATTCTGATAGCATAATAAAAGAAAAATTGTTTTGTGTAATGGAGCAAATGGAATGGTCGATTTCTTGTCCTGAATGCGATGGAGCATCCTTGGGACTATCTTGGAAGACAGGCAGCTGCTTCAAGAACCCTTAAGAGGTGGTGAAAGGAGGTTTAACAAGTGCTGCCTCATCAGTGGTTTTTGCTTCCCATTTAGATGTTCGAGAGATTAATATAAAGTATGGAAAACCGATACCGCGAAAGCCTCACAGAAAGAGGAGGACTGATTCCTTATTGAAATCATTTATTTACTTTTTAACAGATATATTTGAGTTCATTTTCCGCCAACAACAACCTACTGTAAACAAACAAAAGGTGCGATAATTTTATAATAATTGAATACTTTATGTACAATATAATAATTTAATGCTTGATACTGAAAATAGATAAAATTCAGTAAATAACTGTTTAAAGCAAAACTGTTAAAATTTTTATGCCTTTGTGTTCAGATATTTACAAATTCGACACAGAAAAGAGGTCATTATCTCCACTTTTTACAGCTTATAAATTTAAAGCATAAGCTGGAAGTCTGATTTCGTTTAACTTCAAAATTTGTTGTCCCAAAGGCTTCTTCTAAATAAGCTCAAACTTATAATCACGTCTTATGTAAGCTTATTGCAGCAAATTTCTCTGAAAAAATACTTTTGTTACAGATTGCTGGAGTGTGCATGTTAATTTTATGTTTGTTCTTTGTTTTTAGCGTCATATCTTTGGAACATGAGTGTATGGATGGATGTTGGGGTTTATTGGCGCAAGAGCCATATTTGACTAAGCTGCGCCAAACACACGGTGGATAAGCAGGATCACGGTAGATATAAAAGGGATTTTAAAATTCTAAAATATTTCTTAGACTCAAGACAGTGAGACAAAACACTATTTAAAATCAATTAAAAACAAGTAACTAGAGTTGAACAACAAGCAGGCTGAAACAGACTAGAAAGAAATCGAGACGAGAAAAATTTTAAAAATCAATGTATATCTTTCTGATGCAAAAAAAGAAAAGTAAAACCAGATATATATATACCATATTTAAAACCACAGAGTTAAAAAAAACATTACTTTTGTTTGTATTTCGTTGGAATGATATATTTTTTAGGTCTGGGTGGAAACGGAATACAAACATGGTCAGATGATGTCTCCTCTAATTCCTCGGACATTTCGTACTCAATGATGTCATCCTACGAAGAACTAGACGTTCTCATCTCAGTGTCGGGGTCGAGAGAGTGCAATTCCTGAGTTCTTAAAGATGAAAGGACACCCTTGGATTCAGGGGCAGTTTGGACAACAGAATTAGAATCGATACCAACATTAAGAGCTGGGAGGGCGTTCTTGTCATGTCTGGAATCTGAAGTTTTATCTTGCAGAGCTATAGAGGTTGAAACTTGCCGGGGTGAGGTGTTCCAAAACTTAGAAGTTTGTTTAATATCTGTATTGCGTTTGGCAGAATCTTTTAGGGGTGGGGTTTTATAATATTTTGATATTTTCTCTGCAGTTGTGTTTTGGTTATTCGTTTTAAACTTCGTTTCTTTAATTTTTTCTTACTGTTGACAATTTGAAAATCTGATAAGTCCTGTGAAGCAGAAACTGCTTCACCAATTGGAACAACGGACTGAGGTAAAATATCTCCTGCTGTGGTAACTGGTGAGTGTGTTGCTGGAAGAGGACCAGAAGTTGTGGAATTTATTTCGGAAGGTAAATCAGATTGATTTGTTGGAGTGAAAATGGCAACAGGTGTCTTCTTAATTGCAGAAGCAAAGCTAGTGCGGGTGTGGGTGTCCGGATTTCACGAGTTTACGAGCTTCTGGATATGAAATCTGCTTCGTAATTTTAGTTGTGATTATTTCTTTTTCCTGTTTCCAGACAGAGCAGTCTCTAGAAAAGGAAGTGTGATTGCCCTTACAGTTGATACACTTCTCTTGAGCGGTGCAATCTGTACTGTCATGGCCCACCTCTGCACAACGGGCGCAGGTAAGTGTCCCGCGGCAGGGAAGTTTAGAATGGCCGAAACGTTGGCAGTTAAAACAGCGCAGTGGGTTTGGAATATATGCCCTGACAGAAAGGCGCATATATCCTGCTTTAATGTATTCAGGTAATTTTGCAGAACTGAATTTAAGTACGAGGTGTTTAGTATTCAGGAGCTGTCCATTCCTCCGTATCGTAATACGTCGTACATGGGTCACTCCCTGGTTACTTAATTCTTTGGTAATTTTTTCAACAGGATCGTTCAGTAAGTTCACAGGAGATGACTCCTTTGGAAGAATTCAAAGTGGCATGTGGAGTAACTGTAACAGCTATCGTTGACAGTGTTTTGATGTTCAAAACTTTTTTGGCTTGTGTGGGACTGTTAACTTCGACTAATAAATTACCAGACCGAAGTTTTTTCGTGGATTTAACCTCACCAAGTGCACTAGAGATTGCCTTCTCAACTAGGAAAGGTGAAACACCATGAAATGTGTCCTTATCGGTCGATTCTCTGTGTATAATGAAAAACGTTGGAAAATTATGAGGTACTAAAAGATTAGATTCAATTTGTTGCCCACTGAAGGGACGATTCTTTTTCTTACCCATACGACATTGCTGTCAATTCAGGCCCGACGGCACCGCCCACCACGGAGCCAAACAAGGGAAGGCAGCCACCGGCTCTGGGTATACCCAGCCTCGGTGCTTACCTTGGTGCTAGTCGAAACCTATACGCTCAGTGTCATCCCCGGGGACAGTTACCACCCTTAACGCCAAGCCCAAGGAGTGACCCCTTCGCTTGATCCCCTTGAGCAGACCAGTCATGCGAATGGGATACCGGCCGATTGATACACCGTGGACTGAAATGTACCACCCGTCTAATGGATCGCCACGCACGGCCAACACGTGGGGGTAATTTGCTGTCCATGAGAAGCAGGAAGCAAACAGAGCGGCGACAGCTTCTCATGGAGAGCATACCCTCGAGGGAAGGAAAAACAAAAGTCAAAAGCAGAAGTTGGAGGGGAGGTTAAATTTTAAAGGAGGCCAGACACTAGGGTTCCTCGGGGTCGTGAAGCCCGTCACACCTAAAGATGTGCCCCTGAGGGGACATGAGTGTATGGAGCTCGTAAATGCTTCCGACTTACCCCTGGGAGTATAGCGAGGGCCGTCATTCAGATGAAACGGATGCTTCGGCAGTAATTTTTCTTGAACTGTGATCTCACGTATCGTACCCCTCAGGGGCACATCTTCTATAGATGTGACGGGATTCACGACCCCGAGGTACCCTAGTGTCTATTTCTCCCCTTGAGTTTTTTTGCTATTTTCTTCTTTCCCTCGAGGGTAGGCGAGGGAGCTCTCCATGAGAAGCAGTTGCCGCTCTGTTTGCTTCCTGCTTCTCATGGACAGCAACATACCCCCACGTGTTGGCCGTGCGTGGCGACCCACCCAACATGCCATCCTTACTTTTTCGACTCCTGAACTTCCCAAGGCTATTCGGGCAGGATACTTGCACTGTAGCGTCAGAGCATACATTCCGAATCCTCTGCGCTGTTTTAAATGCCAGAGGTTCGGACATTCGCAACCAGCTTGCCGAGGCGTGCAGAAACTGGACACGAATCTAGTACATGTATCTCTGAAAACTTAAAATGTCCTAATTGCTCCGGTTCACATGCTGCTTTCTCCCGATCTTGCCCTAAGTGGTTAACAGAGAAACAAATACAGGCTACCAAAGTAAAGCAAAATATTTCTTATGCGGAAGCACGGAAAATAGTTGTTGCCCAAACTCCTAAACTAGGCGTTTCTTATTCCTCTGTTCTTCAACAAAAAGCAGACATTGGTATACAATATGACCTCGATGATCTTAAGCAACATCAGTCTTTTTTATTCTACCAAAAGCTTCAGCCATTACAGCTAAACTCTTAGCTACTTTAACCGTTGCTTTGAAAGAAAATGAGGTTAAGCAAAAGAAAAGATGGTTGGTTGGTTGTTTTGGGTTTTTTGGCGCAAGAGCCATGAAGTTGACTATACTGCGCCAGAACAATTGTAATTGATTGATTGGAGTTTTATGGCGCAAAAGCCAAGTTTGACCATTCTGCGCCAGACATAAGGTATGGAATAAAGACTTGAATTTTAAAATAAACTTTAAAAAGGCAAACAAATGCAAAAAAAACCAGAAGAAACTAATCAAACGAGATGAAAAAGGCCAATATCAGTAAGAAAGCAAAATAATTTAATACTCGGAGCATCCCCCAACAAGAACAATTGTAAAATCATGTCAAAATATAAAAGACTGTCATACGTATACAAAACGATATAAAAGGTGATCAGTTAAAACTGAACAATGCTTAAATAAGAGAATAAAAACCGATTGCTTTCAAAAATTCTAAAAGATGAACATGTGGAGTTTCACCAAGTAATGTAGGGAGTGAAATTGTATTAGTATTAAAAATTCGTAAACGCTGCGAGTTAAAATTTGAACAGTCTGGTAAGATGTGATGAACAGACATAGTACAGTTGCATTGTGAGCACATTGGTGCTGGTTCTCCGAGCAACAAGTGACGGTGGGTAAATCTTGTATGCCCTACAGCAAAAGAAAAGAAGCGGCCGGAAAAGACCGAAACTCCCGAATTTTCAGCATCCACCACGCCCTCCCGATCCTCCTAGATCGGAGATTTCTAATGAAGAATACTTAAAAATAACAACCTCCTCCGATCTCTCGGAGAGTGAGATGGATCATTCTTCTGCCATTTCTGATGCGGACAAAGGAGCCTCCACGGCTCCATCTATTAATTTTTAATGCTTAAGACCTTTTGCATTTCTTGGAATTGTCGCGGTTTCCGTTCAAAAATTGCAGATATCAAATCAATTATTAACCTTTATCAGCTTGTATGCGTTTGTGTTCAAGAAACATTCTTGAAGTCAACGGTATCTGCTAAGATACGTGGATATAGCTGTGTTCGGAAAGATATGGATGCAGATGCAGCTTCATCTGGTGGTGTCTGTATTTTAACATCTAATCTGTATCCGAGTAACGGCCTAACTTTACATACATCGCTACAGGCTGTGCAAATCCATTTCAAAACTCTCATTACTATTTGCAGTGTTTACCTTCACCACATGAAACCATCAGACAAGAGGATCTTAATTTATTGATTGATCAGCTTCCAGCACCATTCATTTTGGCTGGTGACTTTAATGGTCACAGTACGCTGTGGGGTAATGATGATACCAATTCTCGTGGGCGACAAATGGAAAAACTTATTTCTGATCACTGTCTCTGTCTCCTTAACGGCGACGAAAAGACCTACTTTCATGAGCCATCGCGTACTTTTCATTCGATTAATTTGGCCATTTGTTCCCCCATCCATACTACCGGTTTTGAATTTCGCTGTTGGAAGTGACCTCCATAACAGCGATCACTTCCCTCTTCTAATCTCCCATGTTGCTAGTGTTACTGCGGCTACACGTCCGCGTAAATACCTATTTCAGCGGGCGGATTGGAAGAAATTCACGCTGTTAGCTGCAATTTCTGAGGATATGGTTAAAGTTGCGAATATTGATGACGCAGTCCGAGGCATCACCGAAGCAATTATATGGGCTGCAGATACTGCAATACCAAAAAGTTCTCCTAACCCACACAAATTGCGTAAACCGTGGTGGAACGATGCGAACCGCGATGATGCCAGGAGGCAAAGGAAATTATGGGACATCTTCCGCCGTTATCCAACAACTGAAAATCTTATTGCCTTTAAAGCGGCGAAGGCATATGCTCGCAGAGTGCGCCGTCAAAGTCAGAGGGAATCATTCATACGATTCGTTTCTTTCATTACTTCTTCAACATCCAGTTCACAAATTTGGAGAAGAGTCAAAGCAGCAAACGGTCTTTACAAAGACTTCACAATTCCCATTTTGAAGTCTGATTCTGCAACATACTCATGTCCGGAAGATATTGCGAACATCATCGGCCAAACATTTGCTTATATCTCCAACTCTGATTTCTATACAGCTACTTTTCAGGCAATAAAAAATCGAGCAGAAGGGATTCCTATTTCATTTGTTTCTGAAAGACAAGCTTCATACAACTGTGACTTCAGAATGTCCGAAATGAGGAAGGCTCTTTCTCAATGTCGTAATACGTCTCCGGGATCAGACGGGGTTACGTACAGCATGCTTCATCACCTAAATGAAGATTCACTTTCAAATCTTCTGAGATTGTTCAATCGAATCTGCAATGAGCACATATATCCATCACAGTGGCGAGAAGCTCTAGTGATTCCTATATTAAAGCCTGGAAAGGATGCCACAGATCCGATGAACTATAGACCGATAGCACTCACGAGCTGTCTTTCCAAAACACTCGAGAGAATGATAAATGTCCGCTTAGTTTATGAATTAGAAACACAAAATCTGATACCAATGCATCAAAGCGATTTTCGAAAAGGACGTTCAACACTTGACAATGCTATTTATCTGGAAACACAAATCCGTAATGCCTTTGTTCGGAAAGCGCATTTGGTCTCGTTTTTTTTGACATAGAAAAAGCCTATGACCGTACATGGCGTTATGGAATTTTACGGACATTATTTGATTTCGAATTTTATGGAAACTTGCCCATTTTTATTAGAAATTTTTTACTCTTTCGTTCTTTTAAAGTCAGGATTGGAGGCACACTTTCCGATTCATTTGTCCAATCTGAAGACGTTCCACAAGGAAGTGTTCTAAGTGTAACGCTTTTTATTATCCACATTTCAAATTTTCAAATGTTCTTCTACGACTGCCTAAAGCGGTTCAGGGTACATTGTATGTCGACGACCTGCAAATTTCTTGTCAAGGATCGACTATGCACACACTTGAGCGTCAACTCCAAATTGCTATTGATAATATCCCGTCATGGTGTGAAAGGAACGGTCATACTGTTTCTGCAAGCAAAACTTGTGTAGTTCATTTTTGCAGAAAACGAAACCTGCACCCAGATCCTGATCTTCATATCCGCAACCAATCCATTCCTGTTGTCAATGAGGTACGATTCCTAGGAATTATTTTCGATCGAAAACTCACTTTCCTTTCACATATTTCATATCTTCGGAAGAAGTGTGAAAGGTTATTAAACATGCTAAAAGTTTTGTCGAACACTTCCTCGGGAGCAGATCGTACTTCACTGCTCCCCTCAGGGGCACATCTTCTCCAGGTGTGACGGGAATCACGACTCCGAGGTACCCTAGCGTCTTGTCTCCTTCCGTTTTTTCCTGCTATTGAGTTTTTGCTATTTTCCTCTTTCCCTCGAGGGTAGGCGAGAGAGCTCTCCATGAGAAGCAGTTGCCGCTCTGTTTGCTTCTAGCTTCTCATGTATAGCAAATTACCCCCACGTGTTGGCCGTGCGTGGCGTCCCATTAAACGGGTGGTACATTTCGGTCCCCGGTGTATCAATCGGCTGGTCTGCTCAAGGGGATCAAGCAAAGGGGTCACTCCTTGGGCTTGGCGTTAAGGGTGGTCACTGTCACCGGGGGTGACCCTGAGCGTATAGGTTCCGGCTAGCACCAAGGTAAGCGCCGAGGCTGGGAACACCCAGAGCCGGTGGCTGCCTTCCCATGTTGGGCTCCCTGGTGGGCGGTGCCGTCGGGCCTGAATATATAGAAATGTCGTATGGGCAAAAAAAAGTCTGGTCCCTTCAGTGGGCAACGAATCGATTCATCCTCTAAGCGAAATAGTTTTCCAACGTTTTTTGTTATCAGAAGAATTTCTACTAAATATGAAACTTTTCATGGTGTATCGCCTTTCTTGGTTGAGAAGGCAATTACAGGGAGCGTAGGCCATGTAAAATCGACTAAAAAACTTCGGTCTGGTGACCTTCTTGTGGAAGTGGAATCCCCGAAGAAAGCCAAAGAAATATCAAGAATAAAAGCACTATCAACAATTCCCGTTATTGTTAAACCACATGCCACATTGAACTCGTCCAAGGGAGTTATTTCCTGTGGGGAGTTGCTCAACGAATCGGAGGAATAAATTACCGAAGAATTAAAAAGTCAAGGAGTGATCCATGTGAGTCGTATTACGATACGGAGAGATGGCCAACTCCTCAACATAACCTGATTTTAACTTTTGACTCCAACAAGTTACCTGAACATATTAAGGCAGGATATATGCGCTCCTTCTGTTAGGACATATATACCAAACCCACTCCGCTGTTTCAAGTGTCAACGGTTCGGGCATTCGAAAATTTGCCGCGGAACACTCACCCGCGCCCTTTGTGCAGAAGTCGGACATGAGAGTACCGATTGCACCGTACAGAGAAGTGTGTTAACTGTAAGGGGAGCACATTCATTTTCTCTGAAACTGTTTGCCTGAAACAGGAAAAAAATTATAACCACGAAAATTAAAAAACAAATCTCGTATCAAGAAGCAAGAAACTTGTGAAATCCCAGACGCCTACACCCGGAAATAGTTACGTTTCTGTTGCAAAGAAATCAATTTCTGCTCCTTCCGCCGACAGAAATAAAGATATCTCTGTTTCTATTTCTAAACCTTCTGATTCCACTACAAGATCATCTCCTCCAATAACCAACTCGCTTATTTCTTCCACTCAATCTGTTGCTCCGGTCAGTGAAGAAGCTTTGGCCTCGCCGGACTTCACTGATTTTAAACCTGTTTCAAACAGAAAAAAGTTGAAAAAGATCTCTCCTATTAAAACAAACACCATCTCAGAAAACATCTCAATACTTTACACGACCTCTCACCGTGAAGTTCCCAACTCTATGACAACAAAAGATAACATATCTACCCATCAATCTGCATTGAAACCTTCTGTAATCGCCAAACCTACTTCTGTAGACACTGAACTTCTACCAATGGCTGTCCTCCCTCCATTGGAAAAAGCACTTTTACAATCTCGGGAATCTGATGCTGATGCCGAGATGAGCTCCTCCTCTTTATCAGAAGAGGATGCCTTGGAATATGACATGTCGGAGGATTTGGAAGACTCACCTGTAGTTAACAGTCCTCCACTCTCTTCCAAACCACAAAAAGGAGACAAATACAAAAACAGGTAGCATTATTGCTTCTGTTTTGCACATTGTTTTTAAAATATTTTTTTTTTATAAAAAGGCAAACAAACGACCTACGCTGAATTGTTTTATTTAAACTAACTTGTTTAGTTCTTTCATATTTTAAACATTTTCTATATAGATTTCGTCCTTGGAATTTTATTTGGTTTTTGCCCACCATGTGATATTTTAGACATATTTTACATCTGATACATTTTAAAACTTGCATTGTTTCTCTTTTCATCGTTCATCTATCCATTTTTGGCAGCATGATTTTATCTTTCCATATGCAACTCTGACTTTCAAATTTATTTTAGAATTTTATCTACCTCTTTTAATATAACACCATATAATTTATCACCGTGATCCTGCCTATCTACCATACGTTTGGCGCAGTTTAACCAAAAATGGCTCTTGCGCCATTAAACCCCAACCAACCAATCAAACCAACCAACCGTACTTCACTGCTACGAATTTATCAAGCGATGATATTGTCACGCATAAATTATGGGTGCGCTGTATATGGGTCTGCTTGTAACTCTGTTTTGCGAAAACTTGACCCTGTTCACCATTCTGCTTTAAGAATATGCTCTGGTGCTTTTCGCACATCTCCTATTGAGAGTCTTTATGCAGAATGCCACCAAATGTCCCTTTCCTTACGGCGTCAAAAATTGTCACTCAAGTATTACTTCAAGCTCAAGTCGATTTCGAACCATCCGTTGAGGGGCCAGCATATGAGTAATTTTTTTGGCCGGTTTTACGATGCCCGACCATCCAGAATACGTCCTTTTCACTCTCGCATCAAGCGTCTGCTTTATGACATGCAACTAGGTGATTTTCAGGTTCAGACTGCTGGTGTTTTTCACTATCCACCCTGGAGCGTACATTCAGTTAAACTTATTGGTCTTTTTGATGAATTCCGTAAAAATGATACTTCCTCACTTATTCTCCTACAGATATTTTTCTCGCACCGCTTTGAATACGTTGATTATACCGCAGTATATACAGATGGTTCTAGAGCACCTGGAAGGGTTGGTTTTGGTGTGGTTATTGATGATGCTACATATAGTCATGGTCTTTCTGAGGTTTTTTCAGTCTATAGTGCAGAAGCGATGGCCATACTTTATGCCTTACAACGGATTTCCCGTAGTGACAATTGAAAATTCTGTATATATAGCGATAGCATGAGTGTGCTGCAGCAATTGAATCATATAGATTTTGCTTCTAAACCTATTGTTTTAGATATTGTAGATATTCTACGAAGTCTGGAAAGCAGGGGGTTTGAGATTGTTTTCTGCTGGATTCCCAGTCATGTTGGGATTCCGGGCAACGAGAAAGCAGATAATGCTGTACGTCTGGGTTCTGTCCCTCTAGCACATGCTGTCCCTTATTCGGACATGTGCCAGATTGTGCAGCAGAAAGTGATTAATAAGTGGCAAGAACTATGGAACAAACAAATACATAATAAACTTCACAATGTTAAACCTGTACTTGCAAATTGGCCAACTTTACCATATCGCAAGGCTGATGCTACATTAACTCGCCTACGTATTGGGCATACCAGATACTTATTATTCCAAGAACCTATCCCAATGTGTACATCATGCAATATACCTAATACTGTAGATCATATTTTAACCAAATGTCCCAATTTTAACAGTCATCGCTTACGTTTTTTTAATTCAAACTTTGTATATCTTAGAACTTTGCTGGGTGAGAAACCTCACCCAAATTTATTTGCTTTTCTTAGAACTATTGGTTTTATGTCACAAATTTAATTCACTGCGTTTTAAAAAAGAATTCTACAAAATGTTTTTAACCTTTTGTCTCAGAGACATTGCTAAACTAGCTTCTCATACTTTAAATTGTTTTACGGCTTACACTTTCACTTTGTTGTACTTTCACCGTACATTTCGTGTAGCATGGCCAAATTTGGCTCTTGCGCCAAGAAATCCCAAACCAACCAACCAACTACACTTTCACATTCTGATTTAATATTTTATCATGTGGTTATATTTTTACCTTGGGTATGGCGCAGCATAGACAAACATGGCTTTTGTGCCAATAAAATTTACTACTATCCTACCCTCACGAATCGTACGCTTTCATTGGTCCTTTTATTTTTGTGTCTTCTAGCCGGCAGTAAATAAGCTCAAACTTATAATAACGTCTTATGTAAGATTTTTGCAGCAAATTTCTCTGAAAAAATACTTTTGTTACAGATTGCTGGAGTGTGCATGTTAATTTTATGTTTGTTCTTTGTTTTTAGCATCATATCTTTGGAACATGAGAGTATGGAGCTAGTAGATGCTTCCGACTTACCCTTCGCGATCCCCTGGGAGTATAGCGAGGGCTGTCATTCAGATGAAACAGATGCTTCGGCAGTAATTTTTCTTGAACTGTGATCTCACGTATCGTATGCTTTCATTGGTCATTTTTTTATTTTTGTGTCTTCTAGCCGGCAGTGAAATTATATCAGACTGCCGAGGTTAACTTTCCAGAGAGAAAAAAGATTGATCAGAGAAACTGTCACAATGTTTCTCCATAGTGCAAATGTTCTGAGACTTATCAGCTTACATTTCTTGTATATTCAATGATCACGACAGTGTGATCTATCCATTATTACTTATAATTTACTGAATAGCTTTTGTTAGCTATTTTCTGCGCCATTCTACTAAATATTTTGCAATCAAGAAGATGTAATATTTACATGTAATAACATCATCAAATGAAATAACGCTTCATAAAACTGCAGATGTGCACTACAATCTACGAAAATACTTTCATTTAGTACGATACATTTATTATTAATTTAAAGTATTATATAATTGTTTTGCGGCTGGTAAATATATAATACCATGTTTTGCAGTAATTAACAATACTTTTTAAAAAAATTCAGATCTATGTATGCTCTCAATGTTTGTTGATGTATTTGAATGTTCTGAATTGTGCTAATAAAAGTTAAAAGATTAACTTTTTGTAAATGCTTTAAAGGAGAGCTGACCGGTTGGAATTTTAGAGATAGTTTTCACATAGTGCGTCAAAGATATATGTTTAAGAGTACTACGTAACTGAACGAAGTACATCGA
>BGPR01017672.1:0-32094 GCA_013235015.1 Araneus ventricosus | reverse complement strand
TCATTACTTCGTTTTGGTTACGGCCTTGCTACATTAAAAGAAAAAATTAAAACTCCAATCCACCTGTCTCAGCTCAGAACACACGCCCTTATACTAAATCCAAGTCACTCAGGAAAACGGTAGAGCAAACCAGAGACATACTTACACCACAGCAACAGCCCCATTCCTAGGGAATGGGCAGCGTGTTATAGGATGACCCTAAACTAGCTATATAGCAGTTAGAATCAAAAACTAAGAACAAGAACATAGATTGTCATCTCCAGGGTTAAAGACCGTCAATATGATCCAATAATCAACATCAGGGTTTGAATAGATTATAATATAAAGTATAATATCATGATCATGGTCAAACAATAGGTGAAAAAATCTTCCTTAGACAGAAAGTTTTTCTAGTGATACAAGAACTCTTTTGTTATAATTTAAAATTTCTTGTTTTTGGTTATATAATTTATTTCAAAATTTTTCTTTTCTTTTGGGTTGCTAAGTTGCTTAGAATTTTTTTTCTGGTATGCGTCCTCTTCATGTCCATCTAAACCCAATAACAAAGAAGCATAATGGTTCTAGATACGGGGAAATGAAGTGTCTATATATCATTACCGGCAATGTATGAAACGTCAGCATTCTACAGAATACCTAGGCATGTTATAGGAAATGCTTGGCGTTTTTTAGACAAAGTGAAATGTAAGGAATTATTATATACTTTTCCTAGGCGACTAGGCATTATATTTAATACCTGGGCATTCGATGGGAATGACAAATGCTATTAGGCAAGAAACATGAGAAAAAAGGTCATGATGGCTATTAATTAAAAGACGTGCATTCCTCAGCAACACAAATGTTATTTTTGAAAAATGAAAGAATGCCATTAAAAACTTTATTCAAAATACGTAAAAAATAAGTTGGCCTGAAACAAAATTAATACCTTTCTTATTAAGAAAACAAATAAAATATGAACCTACTCGTTGCACTAAGAAATAATTTTATTTTTGAATTGCATATTATTTCTTATAAAAAGTAAAACAGGGCCATTAAAATGAACTTTATATAAAATATAAACATTAAAAAATAAAATCTCGCTGTTTTTCATAAAAAAAATAAAATCAAACTACTTGTTGCAACATGCTTGAATGGCATTTGAATTACACTTCATCTTTTCCGCAAAGACATTTCATATTTTGGCACTTTGTTTCACACATACATAGATACATAGCCGCTTCCACTGGACGAACAGGCAACTGACCGGAGGAATTTCGCCATTCAGAAATATCTTCCAATTCAACCAAGCTCAGGACATATAAAGTGGTGTGATCTCTCATATAGTTGTTTAAAATTCCTCTCAAGTTCCAGTCGATAGAAACCGTCCTCTGTCCACACTGATTAGAACTGCCAAAATATTGCGCGCATCACCTCGGCCCTTGTCGACGTCAGGAATAGGAACTCACACAGTAGTTCCCAAAAGAATTAGTAAGGAAACATTTTCTCCAATTCATTTCATTTTTTTGGCTTGTATTTCTAGATTGATTTTAGAATTTTACCTTCAATGCATTTCCAGTTTTGAAACAAAGAGTGCTATTAAATCCAATTCATCATCTTTACTAACATAACCACAGTTATGATTTTTTACGACGCTTTGTGCATACGTATGCGTCACTGGTTTTCCTTTAAACACACAACAGGTAGCAGGAACGAAAACAATCTCTTCTTCGGTAAACGTGTCATTGTCATGTTGGTTTAATCCATAAGTGACTTCATCTCATCCATGTTTTTTTTAAATGAGGCTCTTTTCTTGCATAAGCTGATTTTGTATCTTTTTTGCATCGTTTGGACGCTTTCTATCATTTTTTTCCTAGCTATTCCTGTATTTATGTCTTTTTTAAAACATCTTGGGGTAGAGACGTTGTAAGACCTACTTTAGGTTTGCAGCCAAAAGGCTCCGTATGGTGTTCTTCTAATTCCAGAAGAATAAGCTCTGTTTTCATAAAATAGAGACGAACCGCAGTCCTTCACTCCACTTCTCGTTGTTGTTCCACATCTGACATTGAGCATATTTTGAATATCTTGATTAGCTCTTTCGACACTTCCCTGTCTTTGTGAATATGAGGAGGCCTATGGACGATCTTCAGTGCTGGCCAAAACTCTTTCAAAACTGGTCCACTGAAATTATTGTATTCCCTACCATTGCCATTGTAATATAGATGGCACCCAAACAACGGGAATATGTCCACTGAATTTGTGAGCCTATTTCGAAAACTCATTTTGACGTCAGAGCCTTCAGAATCCGCAAATTTTGTGACTTAGAACACCATAATAAATTTGTATTATCTATCTGGCTGAGACTGAAAATCAATAATATCTACCTGACAGCGGAATTAAATTTAGAATAAATCCTTGGTTTCACAACAATGCCCTTTTTAACACCTTTTGTTTTTTTTTTCTGTAGGGAATAAAGGTGGATGCACAGTTTAATATCATGATGTGTAACATTTCTGTATTTGGTTGAAAGTTCTTTCAACATTCTATCACGTCCTCCGTATTCCAATAGCTAAATGAGTTTCGTGAAATAACTCGAGTGTCCGTGACGTAATACTGTATGGTACTGACGCCGCGCATTCTTTAGCTGGGATAAATGAGTTTTACTCCCCACAAACATCACATCATAGCGATTCGGCAACCAACAGTCCCGTGAAGCACTTCCTTCTTAGTGGTCATTTTGGCTTTTTTTACAACATTTATTAAATTCCGGCGAATAGTTTCGGCTAAGATCAAACTTTTTTCTGCAGCATTAACTCGAAGCTTAGACCATCTTCGGTCGACGTTTACATTAACCTATTGACTGTGTCTCCGTCTCAACACTATCTTGCTCCTTCATTTTCGTGTAGCGCAGCATAAAACTATTTTTTTGTTTAACAAATTCAAATCCTTGTTACGACACTCCGAACACAGCGCAAAATACCACAAGGGCAAATTCTGAGCCTGAGCGGAGGATTAAAAGACACGTGCCTGCCATGTGATATTCGAAACGAATCGGAGATTATTTCTTCTTTGCCGGTTTTGTCATTCTATAGAATGCCTAGGAAATGTGTGAAATATTCATACATTGCAGACCATTTTCGGCATTCTATAAAATGCCCTGAGTCATTCTGATACTTAGTTCAAACTGCTGGTAACACACACACACACACATTCATATATGAAATGTATTCGCTGTTGTAGTCATTAAATGATTAAATGAGCCGAGTTGAATTCTAAATTCCATTTTTTATTATCGGAGTGACGGAGACGTGTACGTACATCATGCTTTAAGTTTTAAGCCAAAGTGAACAGAAGATCCTGCTTTTCTCAGGTGAGGAGTTTAACAGACAGACATGTGATCAAAGTGAAGGAAATAATAGTATTTTTAGTATATTAAGTAAGAAGTACTTTAGGGAAAAGTCTGGAAAAGAATTCATGATTTGGCGCGTGGGGAAACAGTACAATATTCTTTTATTTTCTTTTATAGTAAATATGTGCAAAACGCGAGATTTAATATACCTCCAGAGAAGAGGGCAAACTGAATATATATATATATAAGTTAAATACATATATATGTATATTTAACTTTCAATCAAAATAATGACAGCTTTTCTTCTGCAAGATTATCTAGATCTTGATATCAAACTGAACAATAATAAATTAAATACGGAAATTTTGATTAACGCTTTTTTTCTGTTTTAATATAAATATAGGCTACCATTTGAATAGCAATATAAAATATTCAAATATTTCAGGAACTAGCCTGAATTATAACCATAGAAGCAATATTTTAATCACAGACGGTAGAAAACAGATCATATATCCGATATATTTATTGGCTCCTCGATATATGGATTTCCTAATAATTTCATGCTTACATAAACAAAAAATTATTAAAACCTTTAGAAATTAATAGTCAACAGAATTGATTAATTTGAAATATTCATATCCCTTTCAATTCAGATAGATTTTGGTACATCTTAACATAGATAGATGGCGCCACTATTATTGAAATAGTTCAAATGATAATTTGAAGAATTACATCATTATTTAAAAGATATTATCAAAATAAAAAAAAGGTTATTATAACGTTTTTTAAAAAAATATAAATTTATAGTTTTAAATTATTAATGATGATTTAATATAGTATATATAACATATTTTAGTTATAATATTTTCACAATAGGCTGGAACTGTATTTCGTATTTAGCTTTTTTGGCATTGTGCTACTTATTTGAATCAGTAAACATTTAGTTAATTTTCTCGTTCTTTTCTTAATATATTTTGGAGATTTATTCAAACTTATTTGTCTTTTTCCAACAATTGGCCCTCACAGAAGGTTGGCGCCTATGGTTCAGAAATAATGAAACATAATCGATTCCTAAGGTCGATTGGCATTTTGATTGATAGATTCCCTTATCTGGGTTAATCTTTTCTTAATGGTAGTTTTAATCTTATTATCTTTCTGTGTTTCATTGTGTGAATAATATTAGGTTATATTGCTTTTTATATTTAATTTTAAATTAGGGTTTAATAGGTGTATATGATGAAAATGTTATTTGAGTTTTAATGGTATAAAAATATCTAGCTATATGTAGTTAAATACTTCCAAACAATTAAAATTCAAATAACATTTTCAGTATATATACCTATTAAACAATAATTAAAATTAAATATAAATATAATGTTACCTAATTAATAATCATACAATGAAATGCATAAAGATAGATTATAAACTATTACAATAATGGCAGGCAGAATCAACAGTCAGATGTCAATCGTCTTGTCAACCGACTTATGTGCGTTAAAATTCAATTTCAGCCTAACCGAAGGCCAATTTGTTGGAAAAGGCTAAAAGTATAGAGGTAAATCTCCAAAATATTTCAAAGACAAGAACAAGAAATAACAGCGTTTACCAATGCAATGTCTGGCAGTAATTCTCAAGAGCCTACTCAATACGGTTTCGCATTATAACAAAACATTATAGTAAGTATGTTGCATCTACTAACACTAGTATGGAACAGACTATGAGATTTTAATTTTAAACTCATTATGTTAACTTGTTTTGGCATGAGAATGAATGATATGATGCAGTTTTAAAATTAAAGATGCAGTCTTCACAAAATGGTGGCGCCTTCTGCCTATGCCAGTTATGCTAATATCTAAGAAGTGAATTCCACAAAACAATTATTTCAAAATAATTAATTCAAAATCAATATTAATTTAAAGGTGTTACTTTTTTGTTAGCATAAGCAAACACGAGAATTAATAGAGGAAAGGCAAAAGCCTCTTAAAGCATTTTCAAAATAAAAAATCAATATATATTCTCTAATTTTTTTACTGTCTGTGATTAAAACTCGATCTTCTATGAATACTAATTCAGATGATATTTCTACAAGTGAATACTGATATTGCTATTGTAAAATGGTAGCCTGTTTATAATAAACTGAAAGTGTTTTCTTTTATCAAAATCACAGTACTTGCTTTTATTATCAACCATTTTGATTTCAAGATCTAGAAAATCTGCAGATGAAAACCCTCATTAGTTTTTTAGTAAATCAAATATAGATGGATAAGTCAATATGTGTGTATTCTTCTAATTTTGAACTCAATCCAAAATTTGTTCTTTAAATTAAAGAAAAGTGGAGATGGTACATATTGAACTCCTAAAAAGTAGAAAAAAATGTTTGTGGGCTACACATATTGTGTAGATTTTGTCTTGCACGATAACTTCACTGTAATATCTTCGCTGAGAACATAACATTCAAGAATGGACAGAACTTAAGGGAGTCTTTTGAAATCCCTAGTCTTTAAAAAAAGAGCCCTCATGTATAAATTTAAACTATTTGAAGAAGAAAACAATGCATTAAATGGTCGTCCATAGTTTAAAAATTACTTTCAGAAATGATGTGGATGAACTCGAACAAAATTTTTTCATTGAATATAAACATAAGTCTGATAGGAAAGGAGAAAAGATGATAGCGTAACAAGTTAATCTGAAAAAATGCCAAGATAAGATCAAGCGTTGGTATAAAATAGTTTGAAGCTCATTCTACAATATGCATATAAAATAAAATTTAATATAGCATCTGATACAGAACGGAGAATATTTATTTTCCGTGTTTGTTGTGAAAAGTACGTCCATTCATTTCCATGAAAACAACTCGATGGCTTTCAAAGAGTTCCATTTCCAAAAGAATACTTTCTATTGATTGAGTGATTTGTGAATGTTAATTTCTGCGATCAATAAACTACTATGATTTATTAATGCATTGTTGATGGCCATTTCCTTCTAGGATTCGCTCACACGAAGAAGAAAAATAAAGAAGAAAAGATAATAAAATATATTTTGTCTAAATGAACCAATGACTGTTTGTGCAGCAATGAACTCAAAACACGCCAAAAATTAAAATTCAACTATTTGATATTCCACCGAATTATACATGCTATTTGGATCTGCTTGAAATTCTCATAGATAAGATATGGGTTTTGGAAAATTAGTTGTCGTGGTTGCTCTTTTCCTTTCGATATATAAACTTTGTTTTGGTTTTTGTAAGAAACCAGGTACTGATATTTTATATATGAATGCATTCAGGACCAATCGTACAGTGTAGTAAGTAACATTTATATTTCCTATTTGAAAATTTTTTTTAGATTTTTTCTAAACTGAAATACAAATAAAAAATACTATGTCGTTTATCAATTAGAGGCAGATATTTTCGTTCACTTACATCTGCTGCCATAGAATGAGGGAAAACTTTTGTCCTGAAAACTCTGCGGTCAAAGTTAACGAGAGAAACTTTTCTCCCTAAACATCACGTAAAAAAAATTATGATGGTTACCAATTTCAAAGTTATAATATTTAAAATACAGTTTTCGTAAAATACGAAAACTTTTAATTTAACGTCCTAATTTAAAATATAGTTTTAACATTAATGCGGACAATGATGTTGAAATTTGTCGTGAAATATTTAAGTGCTACAATTTAACATTCATCCATCTCGACTTAAAATCTTTGTTTAGTGTTTTACTGAATCAGTGCATTTTAATGTACCTAAAGATTTCATGAATACTATAATTCCATTAATGGAATTAACGGAATAGCACTCAACTAATCAAGTCTCAGCGAATATTAGGGTTCCGAAACGAAACCGAATCCTCAAAATTAATCAACTTTTCACTTGGGTCCTCCCTAAACTTTATGTACTGAGTAGCTACAATTTGAAGGAGTCTTCTAAACAAAGTGATTAGACATCAAAATGCTCCTTTCAGTTGTTGTTTTTAAATTCCCAGTGGATCTTTCTATATTCCCTCCAAATCCCTCTCACCTGCCCTGATACAGTATATATAATATGTGTTTCTGTAAAATTTTATAATGCAAAATCTTGCAAGATCAAGCTTTCCCTGTCTCCTGACGATGTTACACGTGAATGTCTTACTCAGATATCAGATTTTTCACATATCCCAGAAGTGACAACAGAACGTTTATAAAATCTTTCTTGAGTTAATAAACAAAAGATCAATTGAGCTTTAAAGTCTGGAGTGAACAATTTTCTTAACATTGCCCTTGTTAAAATTATATAAGAATTTCAAACAAAGAACATATTGAGGAGACAAGATGTGCTTATCACAAGAAATGTATATTTTATAAAATTTTAACTTGTCAAGTCTAAATGCTTCCAATGCCACGGCCCATTATAAACCCAATTTGCAGAATGTTTACCCATCGGCACCAACAGTCCAGTCTCACAATATCAAACCTATCAGCAGAATCTCTACAGCAGCTTTATAACCCAAGACCAGGCCACCATATCATTTTCTTCAAAAATCTGCCTCTACGCATCAACACTATACTCAAAATCTTGCTCAAATTGCCAATATATATTCTCAAACCCAAATTACCATTTGTCTTCTAAAATCTTGCCTTTTACGCAATAGAGATTACCAAATCTTGAATTAATTTACCTAAAAGACTGCCTTTAGCATGATACTTAATTTTGTCTTAATCTGTGAATAAGAACTGAAGCTTTGTGACCTGCTGTTTACAAAGATAATTGATATGTACAAAAATGAATTCGATATTTTCACCTATGGTGACCATCTCTTAGCTGTTTTGTACGCTGAAGAATTCATATTATTCTTCTGCAAATGTTGAAAAAATTCCCTTATCCGTATTACTATTTATTGAAAATTCGTTCAGGTTATCATTATAAATTTATCAAGGAAATTTTTTCGAAATAAAACCTATTGTTTAGTTAAACAAACTGTTTTTAACATAACCATAGATTAAAAAATAAGGAATTTGCAAAGTATTTTTCACATGTTTATTCAAATGAATGAAGGATCAAAAGACATTTTAAAACTGAAATATTTAAAAAATCGGGCTTTTAGGGGTTGGAGGCTATCAAGCTAACTACAGTGATCAATCATCGTCTTCAACTACACCGCCGTATGGTACGCGTTTTCGTGTTGAATGTTTTCTGTTTCCCACTTCTCACAATAGTTTTTCGTTGAATTTTAGAACTGCGTTGTATGTGCGTAAAATTCAACTGTAAGTAAGTGAAATGAATTTGAAGGGATGCAAATCAACAAGTCCTAAAACTAGAATTTCTTATTTAGCATAGAATTGTTCGTTCTTTATTAGGAACCATTATTAAATTGTTTGGTTCGGCTTAATGGACTGAAAGCATCTTGGAGGGTAGCGATTAATCATTGAGTTTAAACTAAGCTGCACACCTGAAATGGCACAAACATAAAATTTTCGATTTCATGAAAGGGTGAAGCAGAGAAGGAATTTTAGCGTATCTAGAAACAACTTTATATATATATGATCATTTAAATTTATTTATTGAAACTTTCTTAGAACCCCGATTGTTTCTTGTAGGTTGCTGCGAATACTAACCACTGTAAGCATTTGATTTTTATATCTCCCAATCCTACTACTGGGTATGACAGAGTGTGGACACCAACGCTGCAAAATGAGAGGGCGGCCTAAGGCTCAAAAGACTATTTGAAGTCACATACACATCTTGACAAGGACGACCTTTTCATTCTGTAGGGACGTGTGGAAATTGACCGCACATTTGAAACCAAAACATTGTCCACAGTAAATGTCACAGTGTAGTCCAATTTGCAGTTTATTGTGCTATATATAAGATTCCGTCATACACAGACAGGTATAATGCATGCATACCCAGTTCATTTCTACAGGCGTGGTTCTTTAGTTCACGCTGCTCTGCAGAATCTCCCAGACCTATCGTGGCACTTGCTTCTCTAGGGTTATAATGAAGGAGTATAAATGCGCCAATGGATCCCAATGAATTCAGAAGATCTTCGCTCACATCTCTGTAGCACCGGGACGCAAATACGGCATGAGAAAGAATGAGTAGTAGATTGATTCCTTAATTTCGAGGCTCAACATTACTTTTTGGAAGGTTAAAAATTTACTTGTAAAGTTCAATTTTCACAGAAAAATTATTCTACAACTTCTCACAACTAGCCAGCTTTTCAACCATCAAACAAGAAACGTCTGATTAGTCTAGAATAGACGACTCAGGTCGATACCTCTCAGTTAAAGCTGTTTGAGACCATGTCGTTCGAGAATTTCAGCTCCTCCAGTAGTATTTGTGCTTTTTTCAGCACGTATATCTCGTAATTAAAATACCATTTTGCAAACTATTGTGTTCATAGTACTAAAAAATTAAGAGAAGTATTATACTATATAAGCCTTCACATAAATAACAGTTCACTTGTTCAATCGGTATTTGAGACGTTGGTAATTTTTTTAAAAATTCAGCAGTCGGAGGGTTAAACCTGTCGTCGAATATAAATTATTCTTCTACTGTTGTGAGGTAATTAGGAGGCGCAGGGGCTTGCCAGCTCAGGCGTCTTCCCTGTCGTTTGACCAGTTTAAATGACGATAAATCAACCTTTGTGGTGTTTAAAACGGGACGTGAATGCAATTAGGCTAAAACGAATCTACATCAAAATGATGCGCAGTCTAGAATGACGACTCAGAGTCACCTCTCGAGTTCAAAGACCTGTGTGAGACCATGTTGTCGAAATTTTCAAGACATACCTTTTAATATATATATTCATCCCATGTGTTTATCTATACTCACAGTTTCTGTTTCATCATTTTACTAAAAGATCTATCCAAAGAAAGAAGAAAGATTTTTACTCACCAATAACTTGCTCTTTACAAAACGTGTTACTATTATACTTGATTTAAAGTGTCAAAACTTGAGACATTTACGTAATGTACTCATACAACGTGAAACTTTCTTTGTGAAACCAAATGTAAGTGATACGCATAAACAATGCTTTTGGTGAAACGCGTCTGAAACATGATCTCCAAATCTAATTAGTCCGGTTAACACGAATCAATATCTGATACTTTTCAAATACCCGAATCATGTACTGGAAAACAATTTGTAGTTATTCTGGACTAGTGGCCTTTCAGAAGTTATAATTAATCGGCGTAAAATGTTAAAATTAAATTTCGGATAATTCGATAAAAGTCATTTAAGATAATCAATTCCGTGTCTAGATAATATCAACTAAGAAAGAAATTTTAAAAATGTCGTGTATAAAAATAAAACTATAGACGCTAATTGCTGTTTATCTGTGCTACAAAGCAGAATTGACCACGAAGAATATGACTTCCATGGATAATATAAAATAGTGAGATTCAGCAAACAACGGATAACACTGTTCACATTGCTAAACAGTTCGCAAAATGTTTAATTTAAAATTTATATAAAATTCCATAACTTATTTAGATATATTTTATTTATTTATATTGATTTAAACTGAGTTCATTGATTATTTCCTAATTGATTAAATTCTACCGTATTAATTAATTTTTATTATTGTATTTCCTATAAAAATGTGTTATGAAAATTTTCATCTGCAGATAAATATTATAATGTCTGAAAATTTCATTTCAGTCAGAGAGATCGATAGTGGACCAATTTAATGCATGTAGTCTGGTTAAATTCGAGTATGATCGTATTGGGGAAGGACTGCAGAATATTTGTTCAATTTATGACAAGGAATTTTTAAGATACCCTTTATATATTTTGTAGGTTTTTTCGACAAAATGAAATTTCAATGGTTTATTTTAAAAATTCTTACAAAATGTTGTATTAAATAAATATGAATTTTTATTCATTTAATTATAAATTCCTTTAAATTGTACCGCTTTTTATTTTTGTTTTTAGAAACTCTGTTATGATGAAATGCTTTCAAACTTTAAGAAACGTTATGTAAGTATTTAAATTTCTGTGCTTTACATTTAAAAATAAATGTTTGATTTAAAATATTAAAATCTGAACTGAAAATTGTAAAATATGAAATACTTAAGAAAAATTCTTTCTGGTTTTATAAATAATTCCTATCTATTTATTAAAATACAGAGTGAAGCTGCATTGGGACTGCATGGCCCGGCTGAAATTCATGCTTTTGAGAAAGGAAGAGTAAGAAATAAAATTTACTTTATATGCAATAAGTAATAATTATATATACTCCCCTTCTGATACATTAAAAAAATTATATATTTTTTTAACCCTTAAAACCACGATTTTTTTTTTAAATTGATTTAAAAGTAATTTTTGACTTTCATTTCTTGAATAAAGCATAGGAAAAATACTTTAAAAATCCTATTTTGTTTCAAGTTTGGTTTATGGCTAAAAAAAATATTTGTTACCAATTGACAACACTGGGCTTTATTTCAGAAAAAGATTTCCTTGATAAAAATCTATAATATTAAACACAGATGAATTTTAATAACTAATAACATGGATAAGGGATTTCCTTCAACATTGTAGAATAAAACACGGTATTCTCAAGCGTACAAATAAAGCAAAAGAGATACAACCTCAAGTGAGAAACAACAATTTATTATTATAATTTTATTATTACTCAGCCTGCCATCTATACGTTGTAAATTTATTCAATAACATTTTCAATGTGTTTCCTATTGGCTACAGCAGACCTTAGAGCTTCAGTCTTATTCTCAAGAAGACAAAATTGGGTATATTGTTTAAAGACAACACTGTGCATTTACGTGTTATATGTACAGGGTGTCCAACAAAGGACTCCCTGATTTTAAAATTAAATAACTCGGCAACGGAGATCGATAGAAGATTGAAACCGGTGGAATGCTTAGTCTGAGAGCAGTAAAAATCTCATACAGAAGTTTCAAAATTAGTCACAAATCTTGCCGACAGGTGGCGCTGTACGTTGCAATCGCTATTCAGAGTCCAAGAAGAAAGCTGTAAACTGTCCTATGCAAGCACGAAAAATGCACATTTTGAATCAATTGTGATGTGGTTGCAACGATTGCTTGCAAATGTCATTCCATATTAAGGACAGGGCCGCGCTTGCCTAGTGTTAAGTTTTCGGCTTCATAGCCAGAGGGTGAGAGGCGCGAAGACCGATTCCACCTAAGAACCTCCTTGTAAGTCGGCCTAATGCGCGATAAATCATACATAGTTGTCAAACGCCCTCCCACCTGTATGGTGCAGACGTTTGGAGAGGGGGTGCCAACTCAGGTGTCGTTCTCGTCCTCTGACCGCGGTTCAAAATTACGAGGTCCTTCCCAAAATTGCCCTCGTGTTGCTTCAAAACGGGGAGTTAATATAACTAAACTAATCCGAATGAAGAGCACTGCTCGTTCTGAAGTTATATAGAGTCACATATCTAATTTGCCGTCCTGTTTTTATGCTTTGACATTAACCGGTTATACGCGCAACTTTCCGAACATTGCCATGGATTGGAACCATCTAAATCATTTCTATAAAATAAAGGTATAAAAATTAATGGAAAATATTTTAAATATCACGTGACCACTACAATGCCTTTCGGAACAACTGCTAATTCTTTTCAAACGTATCGTCGATACAAACTATCGAATATGAAAAATCACGTTTAACAATTCCACCTTGTAGGATCTTCTGAAATTTTGTATATGTTGGCAAAGCCTTGAATTGGAATTCTCTCTTTAAACTAAAGAAACAGTAGCAATTGCAATATATCGAAAACGTACATTTTGCTATTTATTTCTACGGCGATGTATCGAAATATTTTATGCATTCGAAACTTCTGTGGCATTTGTATTTGAAATATATGCTTCAACTTTATGAAAAATGGAACAGCCGTAAAATAATGAAATGAAGCTTCCCACAATAGTGTTTCTTGTTGGCTGAAACTCCGACATTTTAACGAAGTAAAAATAACCCAAGTACGTCAACGAAATGCCCTTCGAAGAATACTCTTGGTTGGAAGGCAGTATTTTGAAATAGTAGTCTTTCCTGAAATCCTTGGGAATTAAAATAATTTGTTATTAAAACAATTGCAACCGTTTTTCCACGCGTTTTATGTTTGTATAGCGAATATCTGATGAATCTAGTATTTTAAGTTAAGCACAACATTAATATTTCAATGTGAATGTTTTGATTATTCTCTCAAATCTAGACATGCCTAGAAGCCATTGTCAGCTTCTGTGAGTCAGATCCTGACGAGTGCATGAGGTGATAAATTCCTGATTTCTTTCTGGTCAACTGTCTTCCCTCTTTACTCGCTTTCCTCGCCAGTACTTCAGGCCGAAGTCCGGTCACTCATGAGCTCAACACGCCATGCAAATCCGACAACTCCACTTCAAGACTCAGAGTGAAAATGAAGAGTGGTCAGTTTTGGCATGGACAAAATGTTGGATTTTCAACCCTTTCCCTCACTCCACGCCATATTGAATTTGCGCTGGTCGGTTGGATAAGAATGTTGCGCGTGAAGGCGGCTTACGGTGTACTCTAGAAAGCCGGTCATCAAGGGTTTTGGTGTGAAGAAGGCGTTGCTTGACCGTCAGTGTCCCTACAAAACGGATTTGCCAAGAATTGAAATGGCGTGGAATGATCGTAAATGACCGTACTTAGGGTTTCATTTAATTATGTACTTCGATGAATGATGGGGTAGAAGAAGAAAAGCCTTAAAGATGAATTTTTCATTTAATTTTGGCTGCTTAGCAGCATACCTGTAAATGTATTAACAGTGCACTTATATATTGTTGTGATAATTCAGCAGTCGCATAATTGTGGTTATTTTGTGAATTATTCGCGGCAAAATTCCATTTCAAGTTTGACTCTACAATACTGTTTCAACACGGCAGTGTTCTGGTAATACAGTTATGGCTTTGGAAGATGAAGGTTGTGGGTTTGAATACCAGATTTCATATAATGCCTGCCGTATATGCCAGTACTTAGGCTTGGTTTAACGTTCTTTCTCTGTTGTGATTTAGACGTTTCGAGATGGTTCCTTGAATTCCGACCACATTGCAGCGAACTGAATTTAATCGGCAAAGAGAAGATAATTGATGAGCAATTCCACAACTTGAATTTTTACTTGAATATTCGAATAGTCGTATTGGATTTTATAAAGATTTTATATACTGAATATCCATACATAGTCACGAATCAAGTTCGGAATTTAAATTGCAGTAAATTAGGCATTTGTAATAACAATAAATGCCATTATGATAATCATATTATTTGGATAAACATCACATTTATAACATTATGCAATTTGATATGCACTCCATGATGAAAAGCATCCGGACACCTTTACGCTTTGCTTATCCTGCAGATGCGTGAATAATATTTATTGTAATTGTATTGTCATAATATTATTTATTGAAATTATTGCAATAATATTATTGTAACATTAATTTTGATTGCTAGCATAATTTCACCACAAATATAGGTCTGCATTAATACATTCCATTAAAGAATGCGTGAATAACTTGCTTAAAAATTTTAGTGCAACGCGACGATGTTTTCTTGTCAGTCTTTGTCATATAACTACAAAAGCAGGAAAAATATAAATTTCATTAAATATATATAAAGTTAAATTTCATATTAAATTACTGATGGTAATTTTAACTAATAATATACTTTTTCTATTGCAGAAACAAGCAATCGACGGATAGAAGAAAAAGAGAAAGTTTTTCTCTCTTTTTTTATTTATTTCTTCACAAAATAAAGAATAATACTTTCGATCTCGTCTCGCTCTTTCTACGTACAGTTACATAAAGTGAATCTAAACCTAAGAAATTTCTTTCCTAACCCTCTGCGGTTACTCCTGCGGAATACTTGAATCAGGTTTGTGCACTTTATGCGCCATTCCGTTTTTTCCGATCTACTCTTATTTAATTATACACAACTTTATTATGGTATAATAAGATTAGAAGTTGAATGGATGGATTTTACAAACATTTGTGTATTAGTTTGATTAGATATATTCCTTATGAACGGGATTGTCCTCCACTACAATCTCAGAACCGGTTTCGTTGTCGCTGTACTCTGTCAATTCTCCATCGAGATCTGATGCATCAGATTCATCCTCAGCTGGTATTTTCTTGCTTAATTCTGCCAAAGCAGCCGAATATTGCTCTGGATAGATAATTTCGGGTCGTTTTATGAGGGTCAGACTGAGTCATGGAGAGCGATTTATGCACTTGTATGCAGACCGAAATGACTGCTTCAATATCAATGGGACCTATCGATATATTAATATATAATATATATTAATGCAAGGCTAGAAGGATGACGATCCTTCGATAGTTTTTATTCCGCTTATTGCCCACTGGAGTACACTATACACTTGTTTGGGTCGAAAAAAAAAATCGAATTTTCGAGTATCGAATTCAAATAGGGCGCAAAAGTTGTGTATTACCATGCTAATCAAGGGGGAAATATTTAAAAAATTGTATTTTTAATCTTAAAATCGCGCAAAGACTAGCCTAAAGGTTGGAAAAAACGATAAAAACAACAATATTTAAAAAATCGTCGGAAAAGTCGAGACAAAAAAAATAATATTTAACTCTACGCTAAAATTTTTCAGGCTACAGATTTTTGTTTCCAATAGCGTCTAAGTACTTTATTTTAGTTGCCTGATGACTAAAAAATTATACTTGAAAACCATGCACCACATTTTGTGTTCGCGCAAACGACCCAAAATTTAAGAGTTTACGTGGAAAATGGAGGTTTTACAGCTTAAAAAATAAGTTCATTGTGGTATTTTAAATTACAATATTCAATCTTTATATGTTTATTACCGTATTTGATTAACAGATAAATTTTAATGGTAAACCAAACAGGAACATATGTCTTTATAATGTAGTTAACAAACATTTTGAGTTCGCTTGTAGGACTTGTTTGGGAAATGAAGAAGCGTAAGACCCGGTATGCACATGTTAATCATCGGGAATGACTGAGAGATCCAGGATATTTTACAGCCAGATCTGGAGCGCATTGTCCTGTCTGAATTTCTCTGACAATATCCAGAAGGTACTGTTGATCTTTACTAAGATCAGCTTTATTTATATTCATTTCATCTAACTCAATTGCTTCGAAATTTATAATGGACAATTTCTCACAATTAGTCAGTTGTTTGCCTATTTTCCAGGAAAATGACGCTGGTATACTCAATTTTTCGCAATTAAAAACGAATATTTCCGAATTTTTTAACATCTCATGTAAACATAAGACAGCATATTCCTACCAGATATGAAAAAAATTCAGAAATATTCGTCATTGGTTGAAAATATTGAATATATTCTTCCTCTTTGAAATTAAAAAAAATTGAGATAAGTGGTGTTGCATGTTAAGCGAAGAGATATTGTCACTCATTTCTCTGTAACTGCTAGGGAAGTCAATGATACGGCAGGCAATCCTCCAGAATATTTTCGACCCTGAAATGCAACGCAAATTCTAATTGCCATTGTTCCCCTGACCCCTTCCGCAAGTTTGTTGCACTGGAGCTGAATTAGCATGTAAAACCAATATCCTCTACAAGCCGTCCTACAAGAGCGTATTCTTAAAACAGAAACACACTGGGCAGATTTTACCAAGTCGTCTGATAACTGGAAACAAACCTGCCGAGATCACACCGGATTTTCCTTTAGACCTATGGGCGAGTTTTCTGTTTTGTTTATTTACATTAAAATTCTGTAACCACGTAATTCCGATGTAATGCTAAGTCAATGGAATTTTCAAAGCGGAAGTCCAAAAGTAATGCATATAAAGTCAATAGACAGATATACCAATAAAGCCAAAATTAAAAAAAGAAAGTAATACAAGCAATCCTATAGTAATTTGAAGTAAACGAAAAGCAGACAACAAAAACAAGGAATCCATTCTAGTTCATTTTTTCAAGGGCTAGAAACTATTCGAAATGGATTCAAAGGAATATTTAGGGAATTTTCTGTAGAAGCAGGCCTATTTTAGGCTAAGACAGAGCTTCTCATAGCCCGAACTCCCCAAAAAAAAGAGAAACCAGGTAGCAAATC
This sequence comes from Araneus ventricosus, assembly GCA_013235015.1. Classification (NCBI taxonomy): domain Eukaryota; kingdom Metazoa; phylum Arthropoda; class Arachnida; order Araneae; family Araneidae; genus Araneus; species Araneus ventricosus. The sequence goes on along the minus strand of BGPR01017672.1, from coordinate 14,741 downwards.
CACAAGAACAAACATCAAAAGAAAAAGAAAAAAACATTAAATACGCTAATAAGACCAACAAAATATTAGCCATCAAGCTTAATTAATAAGCTTTCATATGGTAAAATAATATAAAGTCAAGGTTTTTAATGCAAGTAAAATCTAAACAGAACAGAAAACTCGACCATATCAATTGACGTATTGATACATCTAAACTATTGATTCATATAATTTAGAACAAAATATGCTTAGTCGTAAACGTAAAAAAAGTCTTAAATAATTCAAATATTGTTAAAAAGTTTTTTTACCATCAGAAACACCGACAGTTTCGGAAGTTATATGTCGACTAGAGATGAAACGCTTAGAAAAAAGCACGTTTAAACAAGCTTACCTCTTTGAATATAAACAAGAGTCCAATTGCTTGGAAAGCCATAGCGCCCGTCAAATAAAACGGGAAATTATGGTGAATTTCGATCAGCTTGTCGACTAACACTGTTTCTAGAGAATTAAATATGAACGACGGGGAAAGTAACACTGGACCATGTGACGAATCGGCTGGTACCGCCTAGCGTTTTCCGCTACTTAAGGCATGCGAGCCGCCTTTAGCCTTCACATTTTTAAGATAACGCTTTTAATTTATGTATTCGGAGTATATATTTAATTTAACTCACATATTTTGCGACTCATCACACCATTCCCGCCTCCCTTACCCCAGTGCCGGCGAGTTGAGGGCGCGGTAGCTCCCCTCACTTTTAGCTGAAAAATTAATTTTTTATATCATTTTAGCTACCTAAAACTTGGAATTATAAAAATCAATATTTTCCGGGAAAATTAGCTAATTTTATAGCTAAATTTTGATATTTTTGTCTACCCCTTTACTCCCTGGCACTTTTAATTGTCTTAAATTTTATTAAAAACTGACTTCTTAAAACAAGGAGTTGTTTTCCCTACTTTCTTCAACAGACTGAAGTAGATTTTGAGCATTTTCTTTTTTTTTGTTTATGGATTTTACTGCACTGAAAAATAAATCAATCCCTTTGCTAGAACACAACCTTAAGGAGGTATTTCTGTATTCAGAGTCTCTAACCAAACTTGGACAGGATCTTTAACCTGTCCAAGCTATTTAATAAGCCGCCTGAGGAACCGTCAAACCGTTCAATATTATAATAAACTTCCATCCGTGTTTCTATGAAAATCTATCAAATTTCCCAATTTATACCTTTTTGAATCATAAACCAGTGCTAAACTCTTCTGAACCAGATCATTAACAAACGCCCTAAGTAAAACTCTAACTAGAACTTTACGAAAAATGGTCAACCTTTCTACAGATTAATAGGCAAAAATGAATCAAGTACATTCTATGCAACATAAAACTAGCTTTAAATATATTGATAAATATAATAATCCGTTGGATGGGTGAGTCCGTTGTTCACTACAAAAAGAATACACATTAAATTGGAGTCAAATACTCCCATTCCCTTTTCAGCGCTGATTTTCACGTGATACTTTGATTTTGAGACAGAATCTGCCGAACATCTAGAAGCAGCAAATCAAGTTAAAATTCTCTGAACTTTAGCATTTAGGAGTAGATATTCAACTTTTATTGACAAACAAAGCTCAGTTAGTTCCACGCTTTACACTTATTTTTAATGAATTAGCACAAGGAAACTCCATAAGATTATCCTCTTCGGCAACAATAAATCCAGACGACAGTCCACGAAATTTATTTCGAGAAATCGATTTGATATCGCGGAATGTGAAATTGAATTTAGAATGTAGATGAAAGTATGAACATTTTGAAGGGTGCCAACTAAAGGTCCTTACACCTCCCCAATTTCAGAAAGACTGCATCTATAGCCATAAAAGCAATGTCTAGGTTTAGTAAAGTGGCTATGCGCTACGTCGTGAGACCACACCTACAGAGCCATCTGGCGACAAACTGCGGAATTAGCGACCCTATCTTGAAAATGGAACGCTATAGGGAGCAACAGTCAATTGTGAAGTTCCAGATCGTCATCGGATTGGATATTTAACTTTTATCGTCAATAAAAGCTAAAATAATTCCATGATGCTAAATTTTGTTTTTAATGAATTATCACAAGACAATAAAATACTTTTCTTCTGCACCAGTAAATTCAACTAGCAGCCTATCAAATTCCATTCTCTAAATCGAATTGGGATTGTCACCTGTAAATTAGAATTTAAAATGGATACAATATTATAAAAATTATACAATATTTCGCCGCGCACACCTTTGGAAACACTGCCATAAACTGCTTACGAGGAGGCTGACAATACCTTCATTCATTATAAAACTTTACTGCGGAGAAAGATAAATATAAAAGAGCATTGCTTTTTACTTTTCGATATACTTAACTTAACTGTTAAGACTGAGAAGTCGCGTATATTGTTAAATAATTTGAAATATTTCGAGAATAAAACTGCGGAAAACAGATTGTTATCATTTTGAGATATAATTCACCTAAAATCTAACTATCCATTAAGACATTTCATAAAAACTGTCTGACTAACTATATTAAAATTTCAGTGTAAAACATTAAAATCTTGATACTATCTTTGTCACAGAACTGCAAAAATTGACAGAAAATATAAATTTCATTTAATGTTAGATGAAGTGACTTAAAGTGATTTTAATTAATATATTTTTTTCTATTGCAGAAACAAGCAAACGACTGAAAAAACATGCAAGAGGGGTTTTCTTGATGCAAATCCTTTTGATTTCGCCTTACTTCCACCGCACACACTTAAATAAAATGTATCCAAATCAGAGAAATTTCTTTCCTAAACACATATGTGTAAGCTTCGTTGTGCTATGTGTTTGATTTACAATAAATTCTTATGAATGCATAATAAGTCTTATTTCTTAATTCGTTGTCATTCAGCTACAAATTCGATTCATTAACCGGTGGCTTTTCTGCAAGCAACTCTTGAATGCAAATTTTAGAGCATAATTGCTTCTGTAATGTATTGCAGGAAACATCTTGATACAACTTTTTTCCTAAATTATAACCCAAAATTGAAGCAAAATGAATCAAGTATTCAACCGACTACTTATCCACCTGCATCCACAAATAATTCCCAAGAACAAAGTAAACACTCCAAATAATAGAGAAACGATGATAAATTTCTGCTACGATGTGAATGCAATATGCATGTATATTTTAAAATAAATAAAAAACTATGAGAAATTTCTGTAATAATGTATTTGAAATATATATATATATATATTCAAATACATAATTCAATTTGCAGATATGCAAATACATGTTTGCAAATTGAAAAATGGTACATCTCTCATATAACCTGTATAATTGTGATGTCTGCATATGCCCCGAATACTTATTTGATTATTTTTCGTCACAAGAGATTCCACTACGGTAAATGATTCAACATTGTGTCTGACCGGGTCGTGACCCTCCCTCACGATTAAAATTCTTGCAGAACCAAAAAACTGCAAACCACACTACGTGAGATACACTTAGTCTCGTTCTTCATTCGATGTAAATATCGGTTAAACTTATACCTTGTGGCTACAAAAATTGAATTACTTCACTGTGATTTGCTTTAGAGGAATTCATGGCAAGTTGTTGCTTGATTTGTCTTTTCTGTACCTTCGGCGGTTCAAAATTATGATGTCCGTCCCAAAATAGCCCTCGCGTTGCTTCAAAAACGGGACGTTAATATAACTAAACTAAACTGATCATGTGTACCCGCAATCTGCGAAAGAAACTTCTTTGTAATTATTGACATTCAGTTCTTCTACGTGGTTACTTGTGAATGGTACAAATGGTCGATTTTGTATTTTGTGTCGAGGAACGGATACGCATACAGGTAGATTCGTACGTGAGCGAAATGGGTGCCGCCATTTTTTCACCTTTCTCGATAACTGGGATGAAAAAGATTTATATGTGATCAGATGAGCCTCGGATTCGAGAGAGGCATACATCACGGCGGCCCGCCTACCAGAAAGGGTGTTAGGCAGCCGGAAGGATAACCAACTCGTCAGCATTTATTTTGAATTTCCAAAAGCTTGCAATCAACTCCAACATAGGCGGAACTTGTTTACAACATGTTGGTAGTTTCTTAGAAACAAGGAAAAAATAAGATATGAAAATTACAATTTGTCTCATTCTGGGGCCAAGAACCAAGACTCGAAACAGAGCACAGGGCAGTTGGAAGGCAGATAAGTGATGGCCATCGGAAATGGATACCTCGAACGACGCTGAGTGCGGATGTGCAGTACAGACTGGAAGCTGCCAAGCTCTGAGGTTTACAACCGATAGAAGGCGAACATTGTGAACTCAGAATTTCAAAAGCGCCGAGGCTGGATTGGAAGTTCCTTGGAGTAAATATTAGGTAATGATCATGGATAGAAGTAGAATTTGGTTCGAAACGATAGGACCAATTGCTCATCCGCGCCTAGGTCAACGTAATTGTATGGAAAACAATTTTTGAAACAATATTTTAATAATATGTTTAACCAAGATTAAAGAATAATTTAATGAAATTTGAAAAATCTCTTTCATTGCAAGATTGAAGAAGAGAACCCAGTTATCTTGTTTAAAAGATATCACACTTTTTAATACTTAGAATAACATCATTGGAAGAACAATCTCATTTTCCTTTGGGCGCGTCTCGTGTATAAATGAACTTCTGTTTGTATATCTGTTCCAGCATCGCTTCTTCACGACGAAATTTGGAATACATGTTACTCATTGGTCGACTAAAGATACTGTTAGGGTAAATAACCCAAACCAGAACACTTTGGGCAGGGGAGAGCTCTACTTAAAGGCATACAATCAATGGACCATTCGCTTGTTTGAACCAGCCAAACTAAAATTATTGTGGGTTAAAGCTTCTCTAAATCCCCTTATCATGTAGAGATGTTTATTCAGAACGACAGGAGTTATTCTGATGAAACTTAGCAATCATGTTTCTTATTATTTAAATGAAATTGCTGCATTGGTATATGAACCCTAATTCAACCACTTTTGGGTTGGATGGAGTTGAGTTACTGAAAGACATTTAACCGGTGAACCAATAGCTTGAAATTTTTATGCCCGCCATTCCTAAAATGAAAAAGATGCCCAATAGCGAGCTTAGAAAGGAAGACATGAAATGTCTCTCCAAACCGCATCATACTCTCCATATCACATCTTTTGGAACATATAATGAGATGAAAGAATATTATTGCCTTCTTAATTTGTGAAAAGTCTCATGAGGATTTGGATAACATTCATTATATAATATAATATTTATGAATACTTTGTTATTTATGTAATATTGTGGTGATTTATTTCTTCCAAAAGTTTTAACAAGTAGAAGATCGGACAAGTAATGACAAATTAAAAAATTAAAACTTGTTACATTAACCAAAGCGTTTTCTAGGCTTATGCTTATATTCAAATGAAATCTGGCAAGCTTTCTGTCGAATTGTTTAGCTCCAACAGGCATCCGAACCTTAGGTATCCGGTTTTATTCCACTTTTCCCATATATTTTAGTTTTTAATATATTATCAAAAAATGTATTATTAATACTGTAAATTATTATAGGAAAATAATACAATTTCTTTATATGAATAACAAATATGCAATTTCAAACGCTTAATTTTTAGCAATTTCTTTTCTCCTACATTTTTATTTAACTCTGCACTCATTTAATTTAATTATACACAACTTTATTTTATGGTATAATGAGAAAAGAAGTTGAGTGGGTGGATGATACAAACGTTTGCTTTCGAGTTTGAGTCGCTATATATCTTCGTGAACTGGATTGTCCTCTACATCAGTCTCAGGATTATATTCTTGGTCGCTGTACTCGGACACTTCTCCATTGAGATACGATGCATCAAATTCGTCCTCAGCTTGTCTCTCCTTGCTTAATTCTTCGAAAACAGCCGAATATTGCTCTGTAGGAATAATTTCCCTCAGTTTCGTGATAACCACTTTGGGTTATGGAGAGCGTTTCATGAACTTTCAAGCGCAATTAGACCAAACTGACTGATTCATTGTCAGTAGAAGTGTCGGAGCAAGTAGAAGGAATGTTAATACGAAGTTAGAGGGATGGTGACCTCTTCACCTTCGATAGTTTTTATTCAGCTTATCGTACAATCCAAACACTATACGTCGTAAATGTCCGCAATGGGATAATCAAGCTGGATGAGGCTCGGGTTAACCTTTGTACATTGGAGAAATATTTGGTATAATTAATCTGAAAATCTTCCCAAAACAGCCATTAGTTCTCTAGAAAAATGTGTCAAGACTTTCTTCCCCAACAATTATACTCTCTTGAAACTTGAAAACATTTCTGCCTGTTTCTGTTGCTACCGTGGAAAGAAGCTTCTCAAGTTTAAGAAGATTGAAGACTTACTTAAGAAATACACATCGGAAAGTAGGCTTAATGAACTAGCATTGCTTTCAATCTATAGAGACATTAAAATAAGAGATGAAGAGGTTCTTGATAAGTTTGGTAGTGTACGGAGAAATCTGGACTTCGTTTTGTAAACTTCACATTTTTTTATGTATTCACTTTATGACACCGTATTTATAGCTCAATAATAATAAACCAACATTCTTTTCCGTTGTTCAAAATTTACTTTTGTTGGGACCAGAGCAAAAAAAGAAAAAATCTTTATCAAGAAAAGTTAACACATTAAGTAAATAAAAAAAGTAAGGGGAGCGAGGAAAATAATATTAACGCGAATACAATTAAATGTTCAATACGCGCGTGTTATAAAACAACGCGATATCATATAATAAGGCATTAGTGTTCAGTTCAGTTATAATAATAAACTGAAAACATAAAAAATAATAATAACTAGATTGTTTAGTCCCAACACTTTGTTTAAAACCCCTTGAAAACTATCCTTAATCATGGAATGATAGTTTATTTTAAAAAAAACGAAATAAAAAAACAAGCGCAAATAACTGTAAGATTGGTCATATTGCCCCCCCCCCAAAAAAATTATAACCTATATTCGCCACTGTTGCCTTCCTACCTTTCCTGATATATTCCGCGATGCACAGTAGCGTCGAAATTTCGATTCGCATTTATTATTTGATGTTTACTATGTAATAGTGACTCCATTATATGTGCAAAAACAACATAACTTCATGCAATGATTTTTATGATAAATTAGTTGGTCATTTCGTTATCACATTGACATCTAAAATATTATTCAACTTAAAGTGAAAAATGAACGAATTTTTAGTTAAAATAATTTATTAATTGATTAGTTAAGTAATTCCTACTCATTTGATTTTTGATCAAGAACCGAAGAACCTTTACATAGAATCCGGATACATGAAGTGAACGAACAGCCTCAACACTATAGACAGAAACTTATGTTGCTTTGCTTTGTAGTTGTATTTCTCGATGAACTCCAATTTTCGGTGAGAACAAAACTGAGAAAACGCAGTTTGCAAAAGTTTGTACAGAGAGAGAGAGAGAAAGTGAAAACCTAATAAGACTTTAAACTATAGAAAGTAGGTGGAATCAAAGATCTGTATGAGTTGACTTGAATTTGTGGTACGGGATTTGAAGCATCAAAGGCTATTATCCCCTATTTCCAATTAGATGCCGTACTAATCATTCCAAGAAAACTGAGCAGGTATTTCCATATCAAAGAATAAACCAGTCCTTGACAGTATTAAATCAATCCCAGCGGTGATTCAGAACACGTCGAAATGGAGAGTAAACAATGGAACGGAACCGCTTGTTGCCAAATGGATGCAGCTAATCAATGTCGAAGTACTTCAGAGTTGAGAGATGATGATGATGAAGATGAGACAGAGAGTCTGAGAGGATTAGAATATCTGTTTCCGGAATAACGAGTTCATCCAATGCTTGGCATATCTCTAAGACTTCAGCAGTTAAAACAGAATTTAGAGGGTGAATACGATAGCAAAATTGCTGTAACCAAGAAAAACCCGCAATGGAGGTGTGACAGTGAGATTTAGAACCGTCAGTGGCGATGATAAAATGATTTGGGAAAAATCTTTGGATACATTCAATGAAATCAGAAGAGATTAATGAAGAAGGGAGTTCTTTGTTTTCAAAATAAAAGTCTTTAAGGAAAATTTCACATATGTTTGGGTTGGAGTGTGGAAAAATGGGAAGAGAAATTATATGGTCTGGAATGCAACTGAGGTTGCGAAAAGTGATTCTGAGAGACTCTGCATCTTTTTCGACCAGTTGAGAGTAAATTCTACTAGGGGTATGGAATAATGCAGAAAAGGGCTGAGTCGCAATTTGTTTAATAAAAAATTGCATCGCTAACCGCTTAATTTTTCCAGACAGTATTTCCTGCCCTGCTAGCTTTAGCAAGATAACATTAGGCATCCAAATTGGAACTCCAAGGGCTATTCTAAGGGCTGTAGTTTGTATGGCATTGCAGGTTTTGAGGTGAGTGTCTGAAAATTTGTTAATGATTGGAGAACTATAGAAAAAAAGGCTAAGGATACTGTTATTAGTAATTGTGATTAAATGTTTGGTTCTAGGACCATTTCTTTTATAACCAAGCATCTTAAGACCATTAATTTTCTTAAGCGCTTTATTTCGTAAACTTCTGAGAGTATGTCCGTTTTGATTATATTTTGAGAACTGGATTCCAAGGTATTTGATCGATTCACTCCATGGAAGTGGAATACCAGCATAAATTATTCGCGGAAAGGAGGTGACCTGTTTATTTGACAATTCAATTATTGCGCTTTTTTCCGGGCAGATAGTTAATTTCCAATAACAGCACCATTTATAAATAAGTTCCAGAGTATTCTGAATTTTAGTTTGGATATAGGTTAAAGAGTGGTGGGAGCAATAAACAAAAATATCATCAGCAAAAATTGAACATTCTACATTATTATCCAGAGTTTCGAAAAAGTCATTCATAAAAATTACATAAAGAATGGGTGAAAGCACGGATCCTTGTGGTAAGCCTTTAAAACTGGCTTTTGTATTTGAAAGAAAGTTTCGCCATTTAATCTGGAAAGACCGTTCCTGTAAGAAGTGGTGCATCCATTTAGTGACTTTACCAGATATACCTAATTGCAGGCATTTGAGAATGAGATCATCAACATGTACAGAGTCGTAAGCACTTTTGATATCCAGGCTGACAGCAGCAAAAAATTTCTTGTTTTCCCGGGCCTCAGAAATCGCTGAATAAATTTTATAGATTGCCATATGGTTGTCTCTAAAAGGGAGGAATCCATGTTGGTTTGGGTTCAGCTTTTTCTGACTAGTGAGGAAATGGGTTATACGATGCGCTAAAATACGCTCGAAGATTTTACATAATACAGAAGTAAGGGCTATTGGTCTGTATGAAGTTAATTTAGTTTTATCTTTATTGGGTTTAGGAATTGGGATAATGATCGTGTGTTTCCAGGCTTTGGGAAGAACAGAAGAATCAAATTGTTGTTGCAACATACCCAGGATTTTTAAAAGGGAAGCATCATCAAGTTTTTTGAACCAGATTGATGGAATGTTATCTGCACCTGGAGTGGTGTTTTTTGTCTTACTAATTGCTCTTTTGAGCTCCCAAAATTCTACATTTTTTTTCAAAAATTCATTTTCAGTGCTAAAATCCAAGGGAATAGGCTGTACGTCATGAGAATAACTTGAAAAATGATTGGCGAATAAGTTGCTCTGCTTCAGGATGTTGGTTTCATACCTATTGTTATGAAAAATGATCTCGTGATTTTTAACATTAGAATTTGTATGACTTGATAATTTGTTCAGTATTTTGAAAAACATACGTGGGTTTCGAGAAATTTTGCTGATGTTATCCCAGTAATTTTCTTTGGCTTTTTTTAAATGAAATTTAGACTTACTTCTGTATTTCTTATATTTAATCCACTCTGTAATCGCAATATTTCTTCTGGCTTTATTCCAGGCAAGTTTTTTCAGTTGACTAAAATTATGACAAGCGGCATTCCACCAAGGCGGATAATCTGTATCAACTAGAATTTTGTTTGATGTATGGGCACTGATGGTTCTTGAAATTTGATCCGTTATCAAATCAATGTTAGGTTGGCTTGTTGTATTAAAAATTTCTATTGATTTTGTAATGATTGCGTTCCAGATTATAGTTTTAATAGAACGAGTTGTGTTCTGAAATTTTGACCAGGAAACTACGATGGGGATATGATCGCTTTCAAAAGTACAGTCAAAAACATAACGATTAATTTCATTATAAATCGAAGCCGAGCACAAAGATAGGTCAATGATCGATGAAGTATGAGGATTAGAAATACGAGTTGGAGCAGAGGTGTTAAGCATGGAAAATTCGGAATTGTTAAGCCAATCAACAAAGCTTTCACTGAGCGATGACTGCGAAGTTCCCCCCCAAAGGGGATGATGTAGGTTGAAATCGCCAAAAATGAAAGTGGGGACACTAAGGGAGTGGAGGAAACGTTTAATGGATACAATGTTGAAACCATGCGGTGCATAAATATTAATGATGATGAAGTTTAGATTTTTAGATTGGATTTCTACTGCCAAGACTTCCAGATTGGGATCGTTTTCGATGGAATAAATCACTCTACCAGGTATATTTTTGGGAATACCAATGAGTAAACCGCCACCAAGTCTATTGCTTCGATGAGTTCGAAAAAAAATTTTATTAGGATGAGATAAATTATCGTCTGCTTTTAGAAAGGTTTCCTGGAAGATCCAAAAATTTGCAGTAGAAAAGGGAGGTTGGTGAAGCCAAAACTTTTTTATTATTCAGACTTCGACAATTCCACTGCACGAAAGACATGAAAAAAACAACTTTAAGTACACCTGAAATTACAAAGATGAAAAATTACAGCGGCAACAAAGGGTGAAAACAATGCATTTGAAAAAGCGCACCAAGACAAAAAACTAGAAAGGGTAAAAGGAAGAAAAACAAAGCAGCCAAATCTGATGACTGAAAAACAAAACAAAAGACCACAAAAACACAGCATTAGTTCAAAGACATCTGCTCAACTTCGCTGGGGCCCCCAGCATCCCAAGTAGATAAAGTGCTAGTAATTTGGTTAAATTTGCTCAAAAGTTTCTTCTTACGAGCTGGGGATAAACTCAAGTCAACGGATTGTTCAAAGATTTTGAAAAAATTTTGCAATATGCAGTTCATCGATTTTTGAAGCATATCGGCAAATAGTTGCATTTGTCGCTCAAACCTATCGTTTATTGATTTTAGGAGATTTTCAAATTTTGCGTTTAGGGATTCTTCAATGTTGGAAACAGCTGGCAATGTTTTGACGGATTCTGCATATTTAGCATTTTTCTGCTGAAAGACATGCCTAGCTTCACCTATGGTTATGTGATTATGACACTTTAATTCTAATATCTTCTGTTCTTGTAAATAAATAGGACACGATCGGGATTTCGCATTGTGAGATCCGCTGCAGTTGACACATTTTGCCGGTTGTTGACACGGGCCGATGTGATCCTCTCCACAACAGAAGCAAATATTGTTCTTATCGCATGTGCGTGTTCCGTGTGTATACACAAAGCACTTATTGCACTGTCGAGGTCTGTCTACAAAGGGTTGGATGCGTTGTCTGATAAACCAGAGTTTTATAATTTCTGGTACCGCAGTACCAAGAATGGTAATGAGGACTGGAGAAATGGCTTTGTTGGAATTTAGTTTTACAAAACGTCTCAATTCTACTACTAAACAATAATTTTTGTCTTGGATTTCCTTTGCAAGTTCCTCTAAGGGGGTTGTAGTGGGAATATCCGTGACCAAAAAACGAGCACTTATGTTTTCCCAAATTACGTCTGTGGAGACATCTATTTCCATAAATTTTGATAATGACAATAGTTGTACTGCACAGATTGGGTCTTCAGTCGTAAATTGGATTTTACCTTGACGGGCGTATCTCATATTATCAATTAGCTGATGACGGTTGATCGATTTCTTAATAAAGTCTTGGACTAGAAAAGGGTTGGTTTGGGGCATCTTCTTTGACTTATCGGCATTTGAAATGATAATGTTAATCTCCTCATATTGGAGATTTCCCAGACGCATAACCAGTTCATTTACGGACTTCTCACATCTCCTGTATGCACTGTTCGACTTGTCAGCCATGTTTGGATGCTGTATGGGGTCTAAATTAGAAGCACATTCTTCCGACACTATGGAAAACTCGGAATACACCTTGTTTGAAAATGGAAACACAGAAAACAGATAGGCTTACCTGCTTACTCCAAAAACAAAAATTAGAAAGGATGAGAAAACAACAAACCACCGCCAAAAGCAAAGACCAAAAATTTTGACCTAAACCAGAACGGCTACGCCTTCAACCTCGCGGTTCAACCCTGTATGAGTTTTATATTTTGTTTACGTACTAGAATCTGTGTCTGATAACCAAACCCATTTATTTATTGAAATGTGAAGAGATGGGATTTTTAGCAACAAAGGCCGTTATCCCCTAATGCCAAAATGATGCAAACCAAACCCATTGTTCGCGATTAAAAGCGCCAAGACTAAATAAATCCTCTCTTACAAAACAATTTAAAAACAATATCATTCGATTCGAGATATTTCAATAAATTTGAAACAGAAGTTTGAAAATTAAATATTATTGAACCTCTTTTTATTAAATATTCTGAACTTATTTGTAATTATCATTTATTTTAAACTTATTTTTCAACTAATTTTGACTAGATTTTTGAATCAATGTTTATACTGTGAAAGCCGACTCCGCAATTAAAGAGATTACTGAGGAGTTCAGTAGCGAATGAATGGTTAAAAACATGCGTCCTTTTATTTGATTAATCTGTTGCATTAGCCGATGTATGTTTAAAATGGAAAAATTTGTTAAAATCAAAGAAAAAATTTCCCGGGAATAAAATTGGTGTCACAGAAAAATTAATTTTATGAATTTTAAAGTGGTGTGAAAATGATATTTGTGCAATGATATGCTCCATTGTTATTGAGGTAAAGCATTAAAATTTTGATTAATTTAAAATTAATTAAAAATATAATTAAAATTTTGAAAAATCATTTCTTAGTGAGCACCTACTACTCAAGAAGTAATTTCATGCAAAATTTAGTATCTCTAAGTCCAACTATCTGGCCTGTAGAAAGTTTTCCATGATTTTTGCATCACGGAATTTACAGGAAGTATGCTAGCCTAAAAACATAACCATTCGATAAGCAGTTCTTAGCTTAAGCTAATATATCGTCAGACAGAAATGTAAGATATCAAATATGGCAACGATTTTGTAGCTTTGTGTTTAGGTTTAGCTTTGTGGAAAGGTATGTTAGACATATGCTTGCTATAAAGCCATTTTGTCTCCAATTGAGGAAACAAACGTTGAGAACAAATTCTCGAATTGAGGACTGCACACGAGAGTCAGCCTCGTTGCCCACTCTGACAAGAGATTTTTACGATTCTGTAAAATGAGGTTAGTATTTTATATAAACACTAGCTCTTATGCCCGGCCTTGCTGGGGATTAAAATACTTTCATGTCTAATATTTTTTATTTAAAAACTACTTTTGTATAGAAAATTATAATACCCAAATTCCTTTTATCGTCTGAAATGTTTTTTAAATAAAATGAGAATATCAATTGAACCTGACAATTTTTAAAAACTGCTGATAGCTAATTTTCTCCATAAGTTATTAATATTTGGGTAAAACCAAAGTGTACGATACATGCCTCGCCAAGCTGGCGCCAAATCATGGAAAACTCGTCCAACGTTTGCCATGTTACCATTCGCCATTGGGTTACCACATTAAACGATTTTTTGACAAAAAAAAATTCAAGTTTGGCGCCATACCTTACACTTTGGTTGGGCCAATATTTGTTACATAGGTACTTCAATTTTGTTCATAAATCTTGCAGTAGAAGAAAGGTTTTAACAAATGCTTTGGGATAGTTATTTAGATAGTAAATTTTTCATTAATAAAAAGCGTTAAAACAAACCAGATCGATTGTTGTTCCTGCATAAATTATGTATGGTCTGCTTTTAAACTTTTCTTTTAGTCTTCTTCGAGAATTCTGTTTAAGTGTACTGCAAGCGTTCTTCTTATGTGTTCTTGTTCTTCACCAATAAAAAAATTGTTACAAATTGTGAATTTTATACACAATTTAATTTCTGAAAAATTATTAAATTGAGGGTAACGAATTGAACAGAAATGGAACTTGTGACACTGAAAAGCCAATTTTTAAAAATTTTAATATTGTGTAAAAATAGTTCTTGTGAGATATTTTCGAAAAATATCACAGAAAATGCCCAAAAAATTAAAAATATCAGAACATAAAGATAAATTAGTTCAAAGTCTAACCTCTGCCTATCAATGGAGTATGATTAAATTTGCTTTATTTCAAAATTGTCTACATGTAATTATTTAATGTTGAATTTTTAAAAGTAAATAAAAATTGAAGGAAACATTTCACAGATATAAAATTGGTATCATTGAAAAGGTAAAATTTTGAACTTTAATATGGTATAAAAATATTTTTGTGGGGTAATTTACTCCGAAGTAACTGTGGAAAAACGGTATCAGTTAATTTCTAATTAACTGGCTGTTTAATTAACTTTAGCACTTTAAAAAGTTGATAGGTATCTTCTTCTTGTCTTAAATAAGTGTACAAAATTTGGTTGAAATCAATTGAGTGATTTTGGAGGAGATGTGGTACATACATACCTACCCACAGTGACTTTTATTTATATTAAGAAATAAAGCTTTAGAAATTAAAAAAATAAACCCACCAAAATTGGCATTTGCAAAGCATTCTCAAACTATA
>BGPR01017670.1:0-32102 GCA_013235015.1 Araneus ventricosus | reverse complement strand
GAAGAAATACTTCTGACAAAATTCCCGTGCTCTTTAAGATCAGTAAAAGTTATTAAAATGGTATCATTGGTAAAAATTGTTAATTGACGACAAAATAGTGACACTTCATAGATGTTTTGGCCGTTCTCGGTGAGGAATACAAAAAAGTTTGGGGGCCGTTTCGTATCGTACCGTTCTTTTCGAAAATATAAAGCAAATTTAACAAGCTTAAAACTGACCCTTTATTCTTCGAATAAGTTAAATAAAATAAAAAATGTCAAAACATATAGAAAATAAATATTTTATTTACAGTTGAAATATTATTTATTAAAGTTCAGAATGAAGAAAATGGAGCAGATAAATCATAATTTTATAAAAAAAATTACACCTTTCAAATTACAGCATGTACGCATAAGATAATGTAATAAAACACATGATCTGGCAGGTGACGGTAATATTTTGAAATAACCCAAAGCCAGAGACTGCTATTATTACTGAAAGATCAGTCTTCAAAGTTGTTATTAGTGGATCTGGATGTATCAATGGTTTCTAACATATATTAGTGGATTTCTTTTCTCAGAGCATGAATGAAAATTTAACTTGCAGTTGGCATGCATTTACGGAAAGCAATTCAATTTAGCTATATAGTTTTAATCATTTATAGAAGAATGCTTAATAACACATCAGGAAAAAAATTGTGCTTCAATTAACTAATGCGCGAATACAGTATTCGTATAATATTTTCTGAGAAATATTTTTGTCTTCTTTTATTTTAAGCAAGAAATAAACATCTTCATTGATTATTCAAATAAACGTAAGAGAGTTAAGCTGCAGATATTATCAGTCTCATAATAAGATTATTAAAAGTCTGATAAGATCACACACCCAAACATTAAATTTAGTCGATAACGTTTTCATCTAAACTATATTTTCCCCTGCCTTTAACAAAAAGAAAATATTTTACAATGTAAAAAATAAAATTTTTTTCCACTTTCTATAATTTTTATTTCCATGTACGTTATTTTTTCAGTTCAGAGTGACCTAAAAATAAATTTCCGGCTAATAATTATTTAATAAAATGATAATTATCTTTCGGAATGAATTTTTTCATTGTAATTTTTATGAATTTAAAACATATTTTTCTAAATGTTGTAATAATGAAGATAAAATCTGTTCTAGTCTAAAAAAATTACACTTAAACCTGAAAATTAATTTTTTAATAAAAATCAAATACATATATAATGAAATAATTGTAAAACTGAAATTTTCGATTTGATCTGAAAGATAAAACAATAAAAATAATGCATCATTTTCATATACCTTAAAACTTGCTCTATTTTTTGACAAAAAAATTAATTTTACTCTATTTTTATAAATAAAAAATGAGTAGATGGAGATTATTAATATGAAAGAAGTTTACATTAATATCATAAAACTAGTTGAACGTGGGTGAAATGTGTTGATTCAAGAACACTGTTCAACTATATATAAATAGCAGATTTTCTTAGCTTCCCCTAGGCTTTCAATTTTTTTATGCTTGAATGCGGTATTGGAACAAAATCTATTTTACTTAAACCACAATATCTATTTTGCGTAACCATTCGATATGGATCTTTAAAGCATTGAGGCATTGAAAAAAAATCTTATATCACATAAATTGTATTAAAAGAATAGTACTTGAAACATAATATAGCATCAAACCAGGCTGACATTAAACAAAAAAAAAATCCGACACTGCAATTCTTCCGGAAATATAACCTCAATGCAAATAGCATTAAAATTCCCCACACCACAGGGGAGAGTGGGGTTTCGGATCCTGTGACATCTCCAATTTGCAGTAAGTACATCCTAATCAGTCTTCATTGTGTTGACCTGTGCTCTCCCCGGATAATCAATCATGATGTCAAACCAAGAAAGGGGGGTAAGAAATTAGGAAAAGTACGTGTGTTACACTTTAGAGACAGTTCACAATGAACGTAAAATTCAGTGCAAACCGATTTCGGGGTGTTTAAGACCACACGTTGAAATGCGTGTTTAACGATTTTGGGGTTGTCCAAGGTCAACGTAGAAATACGTGTGAAACACTCAGAGGGTTAAATACTTAACTGTTCTTGTATAAAGATTGCTTAATTTCACTAAACTTAACATGGACACATCGAGACTGAACTGTATATCCAACCAAGTGTCGTTGTGTGACATGCCATGAAAGGCTCCCATGTGGAAATTGTTTAACTTTTTTGTGTAGTTAAAAAAATTCTTTTGAGATGTACTTTTTGACTATGTAATATAGCATTTATCGTCATGTTCTGTAACCAAAAATTAGGAGGGAAAGAAACCCCGACAGCAACTTATTGATCACCTCTATATTAAAAAATTATACTAAAATTAAAAATAATATATTTGCATGTTCAATGAATCTTTTAATCTGTTTTCCGTTTTCAGCGTAACCATTATTCCACTATTTTTCCCATTCTTCTCCTTTTTGCTTCTGTTGAAGTAATTCACCACTCGAGGACAAAAGAAAGAGAATGAAGAGTTTATGATTTACAAAAAAGAAATGCAAATTTCAAGCAGAGATTAAACCAATAGGATAAAAACGCGCTGAAAAGGAGATCATGACATATCAAAGAGAGGGATGCGGGAATACAGATTGAACACTTAATCATAATGGCTATGAATTTTGAGTTTGATATAAGAATATGGAGCTGGGATGTCCGTTTCCTACTTCGCAATGGTCACTATTTTGGAGAAGTGGTCCAAGAACCTTTATCTAATTGAATAATTTTAATGGAATGAAAAGATAGTTTTCTCTTTCTATTGGTGACTTAAATTTATTTATAAAACGCTTGCTACTAAATAACTTTAAGTTGATCAGTGAATAAATTTTAAATTTCTTCAGGAATCAATAAGGGATAAGAAACTAAAATATGTATATGTTTTTCGTCGAAATGATGCTATAAAAACTACATTTTGCACGAATTTTGACTCATTTTTTTTGGGTGAGGGAGCAAATCTCTTTGCAGCTCTCGGCTGTATCTTTCTTAATTGATTATTGATTTTCCTTCTTCTTTTAACATTTTGCATTTCTTTTTTGCCATTTTCGTTGATAATTAAACTCTGAAACTGAAAAAGTAAGAAAATAAGAATAAAATCGAAAACTTAAGACTTTAAAACAATTTTTGGGAGATTGCATCCCTGATTCACGCCACTAATACCAACTGTATTTAAATAGAAATATTAAAAATAAAGTTTCAGCGTAAAGTCACCTATTTTTATTTTTAAAATAAAAGCTATTCTTATAACAGGCATTAATAATAATACAATCTTAAAAAATTTAGCTTCGCATTTGCAACTGGAAGGTTTCCATAATTCGTCCATATTAAAAGTCATAACTAATTCATTTTTACCAGCCCGGATATAAATCTCCAAGCTATATACAAAAAGATAGAAATGCGCAGCTTAATAATTTCGAAATAAAATTTTTGTAATAAATTTGTGGTAGGAATTTTATCTGAATCATTTTAATCTGAAATATCTCAACTTTATTCGAAGTCATTTCCACTTAGCATTAACTTAAATTTTGCATTCAGGGCAGTCTATTTATTTTGACTAGCAAATATCAAGATTTTAGAAAGGATATATGATACATTTAAGTGATCAGTTGTAAATCATCTAACTTTTTAAGGTGACTCTTTAATGAAACGTAAGAACCCTTTAAATATTTTCTTTCTGCATCTCCTTGATTTTTGAAAAACTTATTTTGTATGTAGTCGTATGTTATAACACGTGTAATATTTTCATGCCACATAGCGTACCTAGAAATAACAATCTTAAAGCACAGGGAGCGCTTTCACAAATTGTCATTTAGGTATTACTTAAATTTTGATTCATAACGCACGCCACCTAGTGTCGAAAAAACTCAAAATATTCAAATTTTTTCATGTTTCCCAAGATATCTCCTTAACGGCATTTTTTGTTAAAAAAAATTCAATTACAAATTTCTACGAGAGTAAATTTGCTACACTTTGCGTCTAATATCATCTATATATATTACAGATTTTGTGAGAAAAAAGTTATCAAGATATACAAAGTTTTTTTAAAAAAAAGTTTCGAAAATTATTATTTTTCGTCAGTTTTTGTTCAGTATCTACTAAATTATGATGTTTGAAGCGAACTTCATATTGTAGAATTTTAACCCTTTAAGACTCACATCTGTAAAAGCATAAATTTAGGTCGCGGTGAAATATAATCCTACATATTTTAATGTTGTTTTAATAATACCGGTAATTTCTTTATTTTCATTCGTTTATATGTATTATTATTGCATCTTCTGTCATTTTTATTGTGGAGTAGAACGTGTAATAATAAAATACTCAAGTGCAAAAGGATATTATACGAAATATTGCAACACATACATCTCTGTCATGAATTCATTTCAGTTTCCCTAAAGACATTTGAAACTCCTAAGTGAGAATGAATAATAACAAAAAATTTTTAGTGAATAAATAGGTAGTGAACGAGTTAAGTTGTATCAAACTATGAGTAGAGTTAGAGGTGGATGGCTCACATGAAAAAACTGTTTTGATCAATTGATTTTACGTTGATTGAATTCAATGTTTTGATTAATTAACACATTATCAAAATACGATAAATTCGAAAGGAGAACACATTGAAAGAAAAGAGAAAGAAAGGGAAAAAACAGCCGCAACATACAGTAGTGACACCGTGTGTTGTAAATTAAAACTCCTTCTCGAAAATTTTTAGGATCGGTGGAAAATACCTCCACAACACCAAGGCGCATTTATCCCCCAAAAGTATCTCTTAAACTTCTTTTCAGATGTATATGTCCCGAATATGTATATAATCTTTTCAGATGTATATGTATATGTCTGAGAAAAGGGTTAAAATTATGAGTGTCTATAAATACACAATTTTTATTTTCCATTCGCAATTACTCGAATCTTGAAAGCTGCAAACGTGCACTTCCAAAATTCAAGCAAAAAGGAATTTTTTATTTCAAAAATTTTGCGAGATATTAACGATTTTAAAGCCCAGTAGTTTGATGTTTACTGTGAGGCTGAAATAAAATATTTTTTATCCGTTTAAGACTTCATCAATTTGCATTTTATAAATTCCTTGACAAAATTTATAACAGATGAATCCAAAAATAATGATTGAAGTTTGTTTTGGGAAGATAAAATGCAATTTTATTTGAAAGATTCTAAAAAGGAATAAATTCCCTGCCGATTCCCGACACCAGCCTTCTCCGATTTCTTCGGTGAGCTACGCACCCCAGGTCTCTCCCCCCATACATACACATGCGCACTTTCTTACACTGTGTTGAGTTATGGCCGGGCAGCATATTAATCAATCTTGCATTGATCCAGATCCTAGATATGTCCTAGATAGGAGCCTCCTCATTGGTTGACTCCGGACAACGGTGGCGTAGTGATTAGCCTCGGTCAGAACCAGAGGCTTCCGGAGTACTGGCCGAATTCCACTGAAGATCAACCTTGTATATTGGCCTGGTGCAATTTAAAACATACATAGGGAGAGACGTCCTCCGGATAGTGTGGTGAGGATGTTTGGAGAAGAGGAAGATATCTCATGTGTCTTCCTCGTCATCTCACCGCGGTTCAAAATTACAAGGTCCGTCTCAAAAAAGCCATCGTATTGCTTCAAACGCTGAACTTTAATGTATCTAAATTGAACATAAGTTGACATTGTGAACAATTATGACATAACTCACTACTTCTTTCTTACAGTTCTGAAGATGGCAATATTATATCATTTTGGATTCTCGTTGTCATTAGTTTAATGAAATGGAATAAATGTTTATATTTAATTTTATTTCAATTTATTGAAACTTTGCAAGAAAACTTCCCAATAACTTTGGATTGAAAAATGCTAAACAGTGAATTAGATGCTAAATATTTGCCGTGGCGCCACCGTAGTCTCTGAGACAATACTATAGAATTTTTCTTAGTCAAGATCATTTGTTTTCACCTAATTGTAATGAAAAGAAAAAAAATTAAATATTAAATCTTCTTTACCTGGGAGGACGTGCGGGGATCATTTTATTACCTCCAAACCTCCTGCAAACTTCAATTCCCGGAACACTAGCCACTTGTTCATGTCTTTCTTATCAGTAGCTGAGTTAGTCACCCCCTCTGCCTCTTCCGAGTATTTAGAAAGTATATACGGAATTTTTCTTCCACTAATACACGTTTTGTCAGTTAATGGGATTATGGAATGACCCCTCACGTCCTTCTGTTTGTTCCACAGACTAGTTATTTCGAGCTGACTAGTCATAACATCGGTTCCTTACTAACCTTTCAAAACCTGCTGTCCTTTCCGTATTTACCTGATGCTCACAATGCCGACACTATACGAAAAAGTTTATTTATTTTCTTTAGAGTTGGACCGTTTACGCAATCTTCTTGCTGAAGTTGAATCCTATGAAGATTCAGATGTTTACATTGAAGAGAATGGACCTGGGGATGTTTCAGAAGGAAACTTTTCAGATCATGAAGATTTCAGCGAACATGATAATGAATCGGAAGAGGACGAAAGACATTTGTTTTCACTTATCAGTGATTACGCCAATAAACGAATGGATGATCCGTGTTTAGCTCATGAACTAAGAATTGAAGTAGAAAAAAAATTGTTGTCTGCCGTTGAAGAACCACCAAAAAAGAAATAAAAAAAATATTTTAGTCCAATTTTTACAAATTTCTACCCATTGAGGCGACAGAAGAGATCAATTCAGAGTTATAAGATTTTGCACGCTTTTTAACGATGGCAGCTCGCAACTTTTCCGCACTAACGCAAAAATATCTAAGAAACTTCGACATTTTCAGCCCGCCCTAATATACACACACTTCCTCTCTTACATTTTGAATCGCCTCGAACCTGAGGCGCACGTGAGATTTCCTGGCAATGCGATTTCAATTGCGATACCATGGTTGTGTAAAAACTTTTCTTTTGTGCATAACGGTGTTAAGTTTTCAGTGGTGTTATGATAAAATATTTTTTGCTCCAAATCATTTGTTAATTTTTATTTTTAAATACGTGGCCCGAGAAATTTTCCATTAAACAATAATTTGGCCTTCAAAATATTCCATATTTTGTGTAATTAAAGCAAAATTATTTACCTTTTACACTCTTTTTACCCATTTTACCCTTTCTATATTGTGCCAAAGTCGTCCCCACATGACTATGCAACAATTGCAAAACCTTATTTTGTGAAATTAACGATACAAAAATATTTTACCCTTCAAAATATTTCACATTTGGAGTAATCTACTTTTTCTATCTCTTTTTGCGTCGTTCAAAACATGTCATCAGAACCTAAGCATTTTAACTACTTCCTATATTTTAGCCTTTCCACAATGCTCTAATATTCTTTCCATTATTACGCCAAATATCTTTTATTATTTTCACAGGGTACATTAAGTTTATAAAAAAACATTCGCTCGCATATATTCTTACGTTTTCAATCACTTCAAACCTGAGGCGCACATCAGGTGTGTTATCACTATGTTATTTTACTTCGTCTTCCGAGAAAACATTTCTTATATGCATAACTGCCGTCAGCTTTCAGTGGTGTTGATATAACATATTTTTCACTTTATACGATGTGTTTATGTTTATTTTATAAAACTTAGTTCGTTGAGTAACCGCGTGATTTGAAGCTATAAAACTTTATTCTGTTACATTTACTATATAACGATCCTTTGCTTTTCAAAATATTTGAAACTTTTATCAATTGTATGCATGCCTCTATTGTTTTATTTATACTCCAGCGGATACCCCAACGACAGAACAGATAATTTTCATGGAAAACCTGTGTTCAAGACAACAGTAGGGGTTAATTGTGAGTATTTATCGGACAGAAAACGCATATTTTTAAATGATTTTTTAAAAATTTTTTGATCCAAAAAATGGTAATGAATTTTACTCGGCAAACATAAATTAAAATATTGCCAATTAGGTGCAAAGAATTACTGAACATGGTTTAAACAATAAAGAAGCTTTGTAAGCTTGAAGCTACTGGTAACATAACAGAACAGGGAGCTTTCTTGAAAAATTTGTGGGATTCGGCATTTCACTCACTGTATATTCCAGAATCCTAGAATATATTCTAGAATTTTAAAGAAAGGAGTAGAATTAATTACAACATAAATAACCAATAAATGGCATTTTGAATTAAATTAATATCATATATTTATCTTTAATTAAATCACCCGTCCTTAGATTAATCTACCGTGGCCGAGATTCGAACCACGGATGTAAAGATTTACAGCACGTGGGGTTACCGCTGCATAGGTAGCATTGCGTGGCAATATTAAACAATTCTCACCTGAAATTATTAAATTAGAGTTGAAACTATACAATATACATGGTGTAACATAACAGAAGATTGGTTTTGCATCACTAAACAACATCAACTTAAATCTATGAGCCCGACGGGGCCCCAATGCGTCTCCTTCGACTGAGGACGGGGTCGGACGTTTTGGGGCGGTTGGAAGTATTTTAGGGGAGTAAGGAAGTTCCCGAGAGCACCCGGGCAGATTATCTCAGCGGGGTGGAGGGAATTCTGACAGTGAGTGATATGCGGTTTTGTCAAGTCAGCGTCGGAGCGTAGCAAAAGAAGGAAGAAAGGACAGTTACATACTAGATGAAATTATATTTATCAGAGAAGAAAAAATAAATCCAGTTTATATTTTTTATATATTTCATCATGATATATATAAGGAAATTGTGAACTTGCTTTATGCAAAAGATATTAAAAATATTCATTTTAGTAAAAAATTTAAGAAAACTCTTCCCCCTTTTTAAATTCTTTTATTGACACTGAACAATTCACACATTTTTTCGAACAAAAATCTTTCAGGCCATTTTTTTTTAAAGTAAATTTATTTACTTACTCATTTATTGTTTTTGTTTGTATTGATACAAGCAAATTTTACCAAACAAAATAATTTAGATTCCATAAAATTGCGATTACTGTTTTTCTCATCTTTTCATGATTTGTACATTTTTGGGAAATACGGTGACCATTAATTACTATTAAAATAAACTGCTGAAAAACATAAGTTAAAAACTGCAAACAAGACATCTGAATAAGATATTGAAATAAAGTTAAATTTGAGATATTTTTTAAATTTAATTTAAAAACAATTATTATTTCAATGATTGTAAAATTAGAAACCGCTTGAGATACATCTAATTTTTAAAAAATTTCCTAATGCTATGCTAGTTCTAATTTTTCGCTGAAAGTGCTATTTTGAATTTAGTATATACTAATCATGAAATTAATTAGAAGATATTAAATTTGGCTTGTAAACTGATAATTTGATATGCTGTCAGATATGCACAGGAGTATCTCTTAGTCTCAGCAAGATTTTTTCGCTCTATATGAATAAAATGAAGAACATTTGAGCTATAGATAGTAATAATTTTTCTTACCAGGAATGCGTTTTTTGTTTTAATTGTGTTTTAAGTGCAAAACAGAAGATATTTTTTAAGTCTCCAGAATTGCACGGAGATACTCTTTGTGTTATCTTTGCTTCATTAGCTTCACAGAAGTCGAAATTCGCTGGGGGGAGGGGGAGGGAGGCTACGGTCTTTTACCTTTTATAATGGCGCACGACATTTTAAAATTAGAGATTTATTTTTAAATATTAAACTATCAATACATTTCGTAACAAAAAAATAATAAATTTTAATAATGAAATTTTTAACCTTTCCAACAACGTTGTTTATAGTTTTGCTAGCCACACACGCAACGTTTAACTGTGCCTCACGTATACACAAACGAGGTTAATTTGGTACAAAGCTCGTATAATACATAGCTTAAGCGTTTTACAAGAAAAATAAGAACAAAAACAGCTGCCTTCTTTTCTTAATATTTAAAAATAAGCTTGCAATTTGAAGATATTTTTTTAAATATTTTTTCTAATTAATCAAATTACTTGATATTTTTAATGTGCTCTAAGTGTGTTTCTTTTCACGACCGTTTTAAAAAATAAATGAAGAACTAACGATTTTTTTTCTCATTTATGCACATCTAGCACATTTTGTAATAACAAAAAGCAGAAGATACTTTAACTTAAAGTGATAATTTAATATTTGCATTTCAATAAAAAAATGCGTTAGAACAAAATTATTTTGTTGAAGAAAAGGGAAAAGCTAGATAAACTAATGCGTTAAATGCGAGTATTATAAGGGTTTTTCTCTGTTAAGAAGGAAGTCCATTATATTCTGAAAATGAAATTATTATTCTAATAAAAACTAAAAAATATTAATAAGCCAAACGGCTCTCTTAACAATATGGCGAACTACAATACTGATGACATGTAAAAAGTATTGATCTCCATTTTATGTCAAGATTTTAGTCAGTCATTTTGTGTCATACATTTAAAAAGTAATTATATTTGGATATATTAAGCAAGAAGTATACAGAAAGTTATGGACGGAAATTAATCAATTGTAATGAATTAAATGTAATGAATTCAAAATATCACCTTTATATTTATCATTAAAATGTTTATACTTAAGAAATTAGGAAATAATTTCTGATAAAAATTCTTAAAAATCATTTATGTTGCTTCAATCGTTATTTTCCTATCGCTATTTTGCGACATGAGCTTCCTAAAATCTTTCCTTCTAACCGCAAATGACCGCTAATGGTTGCCCTTTCACTGTTGATAAATTACCACGCAGCGGGTGTCCCTCCTCCTGAAATTGCGCTGAAGGGATGGACGATTCCATTCATTTTCTACGATCGAAAAATTACCCCGGGCTTTGAGGCAACCGAATTCTCTCTCCAGCTGGGCTCATAGAGTTAAATAAGCCAGCTGCGAAATACCTCTCAGAGATGTGGAGTTCAGTACGGCCATTCATCATAATCTCTGCACAGACATAAATACTAGTATCACTGCAACGGTCCTTTCGCCTCGTGTTATTGGGGTGAATCTATGTTCCCATCTTGCCTTAGATGTTGAATGCCAGAATTGTACAGGAAGTTTCTCGACGGTGAAAGAGGTAACCTCTAATCTTAGAAGTCCACTCTTTGTATTTTATACACCAATCTGGAATATGTCTACAATGGCATGCAATGTTTAGAAGTCTGGACCATCATAATGTCTTCGTAGACGAAGACGTGATGAAAACTACAACGGTACTTTAACCTCATGTTATTAGGATGAGACTTTGTTCCCACCCTGTCAAATCAGCTGACCGCCCGAATCGTACAGGATTTCTCTTGACTGTAAAAACGAGGTGATCTCGAAACTTAGAAGCCCTCTCCTTGTATTTTTACTCTAGTCTAAAATATGTCGACAATGGCATACAATGTTCAGAACGATGGACCAAAAGGCCGCCCTTATGAAAACCTGAAGCAGCAGTAAAGTTAGATATCTTGTATTTTTCCCGAACACAACTGCGGATCCATTTTGTCCTCTAACTGGTTTCTGTATCTATTAACAAACAGATATAGATCAGCAGCTCATGCTGGTTTTTTTGCCTGACTTCCAACAAATTTTCTCACTGCCTTCCAAAACATAACTGCACTTGTGTATTTGGATTTCAAAACATTGTGTAAACCTGAAATTGCCATCGGGGAGGATCGAATTGCCATACTCGATAGGATCTACAAGTACGGACATCCGGTTCATAAGAATATAGTCGGTCTCCGATGGCAGTATTTCAGATAATGGGAATTGCACAAAATGCCTTATCTAGGATAAGCCAGCAGTTCGAAAAAGTTGAAAATATACAGATTACAATTTAATGCTCAGCTTGCCCAGATGCTATGCTGTCTTGCAACACAATTGAAATATACAACCCATTAACCTTCATAAAAACCAGATTTTGTTGGTTCGCATTCTCGCATTCTCCCTTTGTTCCAGGAAACATTTAATTATATTTCTTGTTACTGTGGTGCATTTGTACACTGTAAAAAAAATCCCGTAAAATTTACGGTTTTAAACCGGCAGCTGGGTTGGTTGTGCAAAACCGTAAAAGTTACGAAGTAAAACCGTAGCCACAACGGGTTTTTACCGTACAAGAACAAGTTTTCTCCGTAAAAGTTACGAAGTAAAACCATAGCCACAACGGTTTTTTACCGTACAAGAACAAGTTTTCTCCGTAAAAGTTACGAAGTAAAACCGTAGCCACAACGGTTTTTTACCGTACAAGAAAAAGTTTTCTCCGTAAAAGTTACGAAGTAAATCCGTAGTCCCAACGGTTTTTCACCATATGAAAACAAGTTTCTTTCCGTAAAAGTTACGAAGATCCGTAGTCACAACGGTTTTTTACCATACGAGATCAAGTTTTCTCCGTATGTTTTTACAGTTTTAAACTGTTTACGTAAAAAAATTTAATCGGTGAAGTTAACAGTTAGAATAAAAAATGCAGTATAATTCTACAATCGGAACTGTTTTTAACTAGTCGAAAACATGTTTACTCTGTAGTTTTTAGTTTTAAGCTGTTTACAAAACTGCATGGAATTGTTGAAATTACAACCATTTACTGTAAAAAAATATGCTGCAATTATACAGTGAAAATGGTTTTAACCACAAAATGATGGAATTACATTTAACACTATATGGTTCACAAATTGGGATAAAATATACATTGCAGCTATACAGTTTTAACCACAAAATAATGGGTTTTCTCTGAAATCTAGTTTTGAAGTGTGGATAGCATGGTAAAGTCATCTTTTAAAACAGTATAGAACTACTGCAGAGCATACAAGGTAAAGAAATATACTGTGCAGTACTTAATTCCTTTAATTCATAATACTGCAAATATATAATGTTTATATCAGTTATAATCATGTTTACTCTAAACTTCATAATCGCCGAGGAATGCATAAAGCTGGTGCTTCTTTACAAAGATTTTAATAACAAAGAATAATGTTTTCAGCCCTATTGAAATTTATAATATATAATCATGGTCATCTTTGTGTGTGAAATAAAGTAATACTTTGAATATTCATTGTATGTATATAATCTAGTATTTAAATTTGAAATAGATGTTAAAAATAATACTGCATATAATCCAGAATAGAATATTTTAAACTTCATTCATAACCGAGTCTTTTTTTTTTCTTTATAAAATACTAACATTTTCTTTTATATTTTGAAATGTTTAGTTAGTGGAAACAAAAAGTTTCAGCTTTTAGTAATGAGGTGTGCATACGATTTTATCAATTAAGTTAGAAAATATATATTGGTTATTTTATATAGTATAAAATATTTGTTAAATTCCAGTTAGTGTAAGTAAATGCTCATATAACACAACGCATTATTTATATCATATTTTCGAAAGTAAAAAAGAATTCAAATTTGTACATTAAATTTGGTTATAATATTAGTATTTTTTTAGTTATATTTAATTTTTCATATTATTTCAAATCAAACTAAATTTCCTAAGCTTTTCTAACTTTATTAATTTGAATGTTTTAGTGACGGTTATTTTACTATAAAATGTCTAGTTTTAAAATTTTATTAACTTAAAAAACCAAAAACATCCGATTTAAATAAAAAAAAGTCACAAACCATTATTACAATACAATAACAATACAATAACTTAGAAACGTTTAACAGAATCAAGAGACTATATTTTCAACAATACAAATTTAATTAATTCAAACTGCTATATTCTTTTATCTACACACTGTATTCAGTTACATTTTCAACACCATTCAAAATCCATAAGTTTGTTTAGCAATGACAAAACTTTTTGATTCATGGCACACTTCTTTTTCTTATTTCTGGAAGCTTTGGATCCTTTATCAGGATTCATCCTTAGAAAACACCTGTAAAATACAAATTGGACAAAGAAAAATTCTTCAGTGATTTTGTTATTTTCAAAGTTTAACAAGTTTATTTAAAGCTCATTAAAAAAGAAATGCTAGTACAATTGAACACTAGAGCACCTAGCCCTTATAAATGTTGTTTCAAAGGCATCAAATCCTTTTTTTTTTTTTACACACAAGATACTAAAGTATGTTGGGAAAAAAATGTTTTTAGAAAAAGACATAGGTTATATGGTAAAATTATGTTCAATAACTTATTCCAGTTTTTATAAAACACATATAAAGAATATTTTAAAAAAATATGTATTTCAATATTTGTGTACATTGTATGCATTAATCAAAAAGAAAACATTCTTAACAATTAAAAAAATGGCAGTTTTATGAAATTTAAATTCTTCAAAGCTTTATTAAAAAATTCATAAATTCTGGAAAAAGTATTAATTTTAAAAAATGTACAATTAAGGCATTCAGGATACAATAAGCGAACTCAATAGCGCAGAAATTCTTTTCCCTCTGTATCTTGGTTTGTGAGACATTAGTGACATGTAAATTAACTTTTTTGTTGAGTTTGACCTGTCAATTCAATCCCTATCCAAATGGAGTTGAAAGTTGAGCACCTACCTCCTAATTGCCATAAAGCTTTGGGATACAAAAGATGAACACAATACTATCTCCTCTTTATTCTTTCATGTCTTTCTCCTTTGCTACTCTTTTTATGTTTTAAGTTTTTCTGGAAACTAGCATTTGTCGAGTTTGTCGTTCATATTCTTGATCCCTTAATTGGATGCTTCATTATATGGATATGCTTTCTAAAGCTAACTGCGTCTTTTTTGCCAAGAACTGGTGAAAAATTGCTTTTGTTTCATAAAATTTGTCCGTATCTTCCGGAGTTTTCACATTCTCAGAATTTACTTTTGATGACTCAGATGGATACTTTTGGTAATAAATTGTTGGGGGCCTGTCTTGGATAGCTGTTTAAATATTTCTTTGTAGCCTTCCATACAAGATTTTAGATTTGGTTAAAATTGTTTTGCAAGTTTATGCAGAAATAAAAATCACCTCCGAAATGAAAATAAATATATATATGTTAGCACTTTTTTTATCATGTAAAAAAATACCCAGCGGTTTAAAACAAGATTTAAATACTTTTTTTGACCATTTTATTTCAAAATTGTGTAAAATAAGTTCATGCAAGAAAAGGATCAGGTGTATAATATCCGAAAAAAATGAAACCTGTAAAAAAACATTGTCCACATAGTGTACACAGACAATTGCATAGCTTGAATTAATTAAAACAGAAAAATGTACATATATCTTTTTATTTTTACCTTTGGATGAACTCGAGGGTTGCACCAGCCATCTCAGCATATTCAATATTCACTATATAATAGGCAGCAAACACCATGAAAAATCCTGTTTCAAAACTCTTGATTTCTTCGTTAATAATTTTTTTATCAACTGCAACCATGTATGATGTGGCAACAGAGTCATCACCTGAAAGTTGACCAAAAACTAATAACAAAGTTACATAAGCAAAAATGATTATATTAAGGTTAAAAATAAAGCTGTGCATCCTGCCTTATTAAAAATGAAATATATATGAAATAATCCTAATAATAAAATCGTATATTATTTTAAATAATAGTTCACTCATTATCGAGGTGGACATGAAAAAAAATTGTGTTCACATAAATTAAACTTTAATTGAAGTACAAGTTAAGCATTCTGCTTAAAGTTTAAGTTGAATAATTAAAATCTCTAATTGTAATATATTTTTTTATGTGGTAATAATTGTAGTATCCAATTAAACTTTAAAAAAATAATTAAACTAGACATGAAACTTTATCGTACTTACCAGAAGAAATCAAACATGGGGTAATTGGTAATCCGATCATGCTTTCAACATCCTTTGCAGTTACCGAGCTCTGAAAATAATATAAGGCTATATTTTGATTGATGAATGCAGCGAGGGAATAAAGATTTACTGCACTTTCAAAGTTGCAATTTTTTAACAAATTAAATATTTTTTTAAAAACATATTTGGAAAATAATATAAGGACCCAAAAAAATTTTCAAAGGAATTTTAAGAGTGCTGTGATCTTTAATTACAGTTCAATTTAAAAAAAAACATTTAAGTATATGTATTAAAAATATATTTATAGAAAATATATAATAAATACTTACATCAACTGAAATAAAAACAGCTTCAGTCTTTTCATTAAAATGCTCTAATAGTAGAGAAATCATAATCTGGAAGTCAGAAACTTCACCTTCTTCATCATATTTTTCCAAAATATCTTTTATGCTATTTTTTTTATTTTGAAATGATTTAAAAAAATTTAAGATTCTAGTAACCTTTGTTTCGGTTGCATTTTGCATAATTTCAGCAATATTTACCCCAGTTAAAGTGTAGAAATGACAAAAAAAAGCCTTTCTCGGAAAAAAGTAGTGGCCAGTTATTTAAAAGGAACGACACGTTTTTTAAATTATTAATATCTTTACGCTGACTATAATAGGTTGTTTCCAGCAAAGTTAAGCTTTGCTCATTCAGTTCATCCCCAGGTTTCATGATGGATGAGATCTGGATCATTTCATTTTGTTTTTCAATTTGTGACTCACTACTTTCTCCAATAGGCAATATTTTGGGCTGCCAGTTCAAACAACCATACTTTGATGACGCACTAAGCTGCCTATCATTGTTTGAGTCATCTTTTTCAGCTTGTTTCAACTTGCGCTTGACCGAACTAAAAGCATCTCTTCTGTTTAAATTTTCAAATTTTACAACGAAACTTCTTGTCAGAGATTCGCAGCCACCAGCTACAATTTCATCACATCAAACATCTGAAAATGAAGGATAAACTTCAACTGCTTTCCTCGCAATTTTACTTAAATTTTTCTTTCCTGGCTTTGGACATATTTTATAGATGCTCTGGGCAGTTATGTTGATAAACTCTCTCCTGCCACTTGGAGTTGGCCGCCTTCCTTCTTTCAAATCTTTTAACAATTCCTCAGGCATACTTTGCCACGGAATTGCATAATCTTCCGCCCAATCAATTGGAATACTTTGCAAAGTTACAGGTGTAGACTCGGATGAGTCACTCCCTGATGCCAAAATGTGACTTGCTGTACTGGTAGTGTTGGTTACTGGTGTTGAAACTGTTGGCACCGAGTCTAAAACAAAATTTACAAAAATAAGAAGAGGGAAAAATAAACAATATTATTAAAATGAATTGCAAATATTCCTTGTTTTCTTTACATGTTGAAAATGTTGATCTGAAACTTTCAGCATTACGATAATTAACTGAAATACAGTTTAACTGGGCTAATGAATGTCAAGGAAGCAGTTGAAATATTTATTTAATACAAATTTCGCAGTGTACCATTTTGTTAAATAGAGGTTTAACTGCATCAGCAAAACTCATGATGAATGTATATTTAACAATTGCCTCTACTTCACCAATGATCTTTGTTGGCCTTTACTGAATTATAAAAATAATTTTTTTAAGTTCATATATTGAAAAGAAAATTCACTATTAGCTATCTGTTTAATGTAAAGCTATGATTGGTACAAACATGTTTCAAAAATTCCAAAAAAAATACAAACTGGCAAGAATTATTAAGCCTATTACCTATGCACAAAGGCTAAATTTTTTTCGTCACCTCAGGTAAAAAAACTATTTCAATAATGAAATATATTTCAGAATGCAATGTTATGCTTAAACATAAAAAAAAACCGAATTAGTTTGAAATTTATGGCTTTAATATATTTAAAACAAATTTGGTTTATGTTATAAATGCACATACCTAATTGCTTCCAAACATCAATTAATTTTCTTGCTTGTATTGGTCGGAGAACTGTAGTTAAATCTGATTCTTGGACATATTTTAAATCATCCTCTGCTGCAACGCCAATGTCTTGTAAAATCTTTATTAATGAATCCAGAATGTTGGATTGCAAGCTCGGCAATATTTTCATAATCTTACTGCGTATAATTTCCATGCTGAAAAGTCATAGAAAAATGTTTTAGAACAACAAGTCACTTCACATCTCAAAAGAAATCCCTAAATGATAAGCTAACTAATATTTGAATCTTACATAAGATATTTCACCGACATCCCATCAACCGAGCTGAAATTTTGCATGCATGTGTATATCCGAAGATAATGCAATAGCTGACAATCTTGATCTGGCGATATTCAACAGGAGCTTCTCAAAAATATATAGTAAACATATGTTTGAGTTCATTTCGGTTAGCTGAGCAGGTAGATGTGTGCTGATCTGGAGCTGTTTGTTTAGTGCATTATAATAAAAACTTGCCTTTGAAATATTTTAATATTCAAAACTTATTTAGAAAAAAAATCAGGGGTGGTCCTTTAGTTTTGAAGGTATAAATATATATTTAAGAACTTTCAACGGCATGATGTAAACATATGTAACGTGAGCTACCAACTTCATATGCATATAATGGATAATAATCTATTAAGTCATTTTTATTAATAAGCAAAATCTCTTTTATTGGTGAGCTTATCTCATAGATACCTAATTGACTGATAAATGATGTTTGTAAATTCTGCACAACAAAATATATTTCTGTATTATTTTTTACGAGGATCAGCAAAATTTCACAAAAAGAAATATCATCAGCTTCAGACATAGGTAAAAAACAACCCTTTTTATAATCTGTACCTTTTATACATATGTCATAGGTAGTAACAGTATTGGTTTTATTAAATAAATCAGAAGGAATTACTTTTCTTAATTTTTCTGAATATAATTCTATATGGAACTCATTATAATTTTTTATTGCCACATCTGAGTATACTGAATTATCTGTATGGATATATGTTTGCAACAATTGATGCCTACTTGCTAGAGTTGAACAGATATTTTTAAAGTTTCTTGACTGTCGAGCACATCTTTTGAAGTAACTGTGCTTACTCTCAAAACGAAGAGTCCATGATCTTATCAATGGTCCAAATTTAACAATAAGAGTTGGATAATGAGCCAAATAATGGTGTTTAGGCCTAAGTGGAACAGATGGAAACAATTTAGCTCTTAAAAAAATATATTCTTCAATGACCGATTGTAAATAAACAATTTGACCCCTTTGAATTTGAGGTGCACAAACTATTTCTGTAATCGAACGTAAAAGAAGACATAACTGCCATACTTCATCATCATAATTTTTTATATAGCGACCAAATAAAATCGAAAACATTCTTAAAAGACACCAATTTTGGGCTGCATGGCCAGTTATTTTATTTTTATTTGCCTTTATTTCATTGGGCTTATTTCTCGAATCATTTCCCAAATAAGAAAATTTCAAAATTATAAAATTTAATTTTTTGTACGATAACCATTTTTTTCTTTAATAAAATATTTCACAAATAATGCCAAATCATATGAAACGATTCCTTCAAAAAGGTCGTGGCCAAGGCAAGGTGGCAATCCAGGCTCACAAACATGAAAATATGCCAACTTATTGAATAGTGATGGAAACTTAATTCCTTCAAATGATTCATTACCTAAAATGTTAACACAACTCCAAACATATCTTTCTTTTGTTCGTATCTGACCAACTGAAAATGGTTTATTACGAAATTCATGTTTTCTTATTAGACAGTAACGGCATAAATAATCTGCATTAAAACACTCCACAAATCCACCAATGCAATGTGATCCTAAATTATCTCCCACTACACAACAAACAGTACCTTTAACAATTTTGCCATTAATAACTACTCCTTGAGTTTCAAGAATTTTTAAATCATTTATCAAAGATGAAAATATTTTAGTTTGTCCAAAGTATGTAAAATCTGAATTTTTACACAAAAGAAGCAACTGAATGTTTTCACTGTTACATCTGTAAAAAGGTGGTAAATTTGCTAGAGAAAAATAAACAGCAATCAATTTATGAATTCTTTTAGCAGAACCAAGAGGGTTAACAATTTCAAATGCATCTTGGTAAAGTATCACTGGCAAAGATTCAGAAGATTCGTTAAACAACTTGTTTTTCTTAAAAACTTCACCATCCCAAATGTCGCGCAATATGCCATCATTAATTTTTGAATTCATATAATCATTACTCAAACTTGATACTGTTTTATTATTCAACATATTCTGTAATGTTGCCAGTAGTGGTATATATTGGCAAAATGAGGGTTGTTTCATACTATTTCTTCCTAAGTATATGTTAACTGGCTCAACATAATTATTAAAATTTTTTTTGTAAAAAGACTTCCTTTTGTAATCAGTTTTAAAAAACTCAGAATTGTAAATACTTAATAAATTATTAGTTTAATTTCTGTTATAATTTTTTCAGCATCATTTGCAGAAACTGAAAATGATGAAAGCTTTTTTTTTACCTTTTCACAGAATATTTCATTGTTTATATTGATTAAATTTAGCATTTCATTACATATATTTTGAATAGTACTGGAAGGCAAAAGGTTTTTTGATTCCAGTTTGAGATAAAATAAACCTAAATTCTTTAAGAAATTATTGTTTAACGTAGAATCATTTAAAATGCTTTCAGATGAGCAAGATTTATTTTCAACACTAATAAGTGGTACTGTCAAGGAGTTGACATCAGGTTCATGTTGAGTGATAAGTTGACTTGATGATGAATAAATGGGTTTTAGATTAGTTGATTTCAATAAATTTAATGCATCCCAATGGCAGCGACTAATATGGCTTGTAAAAGATGATTTTTTATTATAGCTCAGGGTACAGTTATAAAAAGGGCATTGCATTTTCATTCCTTTATCTATATGAAATTTGATGTGAGAAATTAACTGCGGCAAATCAATTAAAGTGATGTTCTCACACGTACTTAAACTGCAATTTAAAATTGTGCCTTCGATTCTCGACATTTCTTTGATAAATTTATGATCCCGAAAAACATGATACTTAAAAGAATTGTAGTTTTTAAAACGGAGATGGCAAGATTGAGCACCACAAGGGAATGTTACTCCGTGAACATTTTGATGCAAACTCCAGTGGACAACATAGGGTTTGATTAATTCTGTTTTGAAATTACAGAGTTCACATTTAAACACAGGCATTATGGTACGAATCTAATTTCTAAAAATAATTAGCAAAGGAGCATGGAAAATAAAATCAAACGTACCTGACAATTAGTGTTGAGAAGTCGTCGATGGCGCGCAAACCACCTTGTTGCCAACTGCTGAATAACGAAAAGCTTATATATAAAGTCGAATTGCAGTTTTATTCGCACGATGTTCAAAACCATAAAATAATTGCTGAAAAATAAGAGAAAGTGTAGGAAATAATCTTAAAATGATTTAAGAAAAGGTAAAGTTATCGTACGTAAAGCAATACCGTATGACGAAAACTAGACTTTGAACTGACAGTTTTAAACCGTTATGGCTGGAGCGGAAAACGGTAAAAACCCGTT
The DNA here is from genome assembly GCA_013235015.1 of Araneus ventricosus. Taxonomy (NCBI): domain Eukaryota; kingdom Metazoa; phylum Arthropoda; class Arachnida; order Araneae; family Araneidae; genus Araneus; species Araneus ventricosus. The sequence goes on along the minus strand of BGPR01017670.1, from coordinate 10,877 downwards.
TTTTCAACAGAACAGCTTTAAACCGTCAAATATACGGGAAAAGTCCGAAGAAATAACGGGTATTTTTTACAGTGTACAGGGCGATTTTTATTTACTGATACTACTCAGAGCTGTCTATAGCATTTTCTATCATTTGAAATGCCATCAAAATGCTTTAGGAGGAATAATGACGACATAGGAAAATCGATTCCTTAAAAATTTACTCCAAAAGTCGACGATGTGGAAACTGTGGCTCTGTTGTAGTTTACAAAACTGAGAATTAGACAAATCGGTGCCTTGGTTTAGAATCGGTCTAAAAGTATCCAAGTCAGTTTTGAGAGAAATGAGTTTAAGGTTTCCTCTGATTACAACTTTTTAAATTATGACGTAATTTAATTAAATTTTTAATAATTACATAAAAAATTATTTTTAACAGGTTCCATATTTTATTTAAAAAATTATATTTTGATACTTTGTTTCTGAACGTAGTAAGATGTAGTTAGAACCTTGCTCAAGACAGGGATAGATTTCGGAAAAGAGACATAGTTGTAAATGTGCATAGAACATTTTCAAAATAACATTTTTATTATATTAATTAAAATGGTGCGAAACACAGTTCTAACTCAATTCAAAATTTAATGGAAATAATCACATTTTGTAACTAAATAAATAGAATGGAACCATTAGTAGGTTTATGAAAAATGTAATATAACATTATAATGTTCCCTATCCTGTATAGCATGAAGGGGAATTCTGTTTTAATATCTTTCTTTTTTTTATTAATTATTTCTTTTGTAACCTTTTGTCTTTCAAACTTTATATTTGCAGAATTTTCTGGTTCAAATTAGCAATGTGTGTGTGTGCGGTGTTTTGAAATACATCGAGTGCAGGGTTCTCATGAATTTCATAACTGACACACTCGCGAATGGAACACTCTTATAATTTATAAATTTTGTCGATTCGTGAAAATCTTTAAAGTCTTCAGACCGCATTTGTATGACACGATATGGGTTTAATGATTGACTTGATTTAAAATTCTAAGTAATGTAATTGGAGAATAAAAGTCAGTTTTGTTCATGGCATTTTTAAGTATTTCTGTGAACGCTACAACTTCTTGGGACCCATGAATGTCCTGGTAAGGAGTACTTCAATGTAATTGATTTTACTTGAGAAAGTGGAGAAATTAGTTGGAAATTATTGAATTTCGAGTTGCGGAAAAACACCAAACCGGCTATGTTATGAACTCAGTTATGCCATTTTCCTCAGTTGCATCAGAATATTTGATAAATGGGAGTGTGTATGCTTTGGGTTTAGAAAATAACATGTAATTTCAATGAATGCTGATCAGTTTATAAAGAGAAATTGCAATTATTTTATTTTATTTTTTAGAATTACTCAATGAACAAGCCTGGGAAACGTATGTTCGTTGATGATGACGGATAAGAAAATCAAAGCTTTGATGTACAATCGGTAATTGATGTATTCATTTGAAATGTGCTGTCTTTATGAGGTAATATATTCAAGTTTCGAAAGCACGCATCTCAAATGTCCAATATGTGATTCTTTTGTTGCACTGTGAGCATTTCGTGACATAACCCTAGAGCGAGTCACCCATCCGAAAAGGTGGAGTGGCGCCTGAAAGGCCGACGGAGAGAGGACTGACTCGATAACATTTTTTCTGAATCTCAAAAATCAGCTTTCATCTTACGCCCACCAGAGCAGCGTCGAATTGAGCCCCACAGGGTGAGCCACAAAAGACTTCCCTATTCTCTCTAGGCATCCGGAATCAATTTAAGAAAAGTCGCCACGGCAGCAGTCGAAAACTGAGGACGAAGTCCAGAGAGACATCAGCGACCTGAGGCCAAACTGTCCCATAGGAGGTACGAAGTACCCTTTAACTCAGCCCCACACCTTTTCTATATACACCAGGAGAGCAAGAATCCGCTTACTAATCCGGCGGCTTCTCATCCACGTACTCGTGGTGCCCAACGGTGGGGGTGTAAGGCGATGTATGCGATATAAGCTACGGGCTGCCCTCGCCTTTCTTGAAAATATATCCTAGCGAAACTTTCGACAAAATTAACCCTAACCCAGAAACATTTTGTTGAGGTGTTGAAATATTTTAAATTGGGTGAAGTGAGATTATGCCACGTTGTATATAGTATGGGAGTTGCCCAAATGAAAAGTGGACACGTGCGATTGCGTCACAATGACTGCAGCTATAGCAGCGCCAACGAACAGGGATGCAAAGAGCAGTAGAAGGTGTGCACTGCATACGGCGTTCAACAACGAAAGCTGTTCGTGGTAGAGGAAGTTGATCGAAAGTAAAGTCGTGCTATACTTGGATGCGTCCTGATCAGAACAACTCTCGGTAGTGTGGTTTCTGATTGCGGAATGTGAGCGTAAAGCGGACATACATCAGCGAATGATGGCAGTCTATGGCGAGCACTGTTTCGGTCGAACGGCAGTAAACAATTGGTGTAAAATTTTCGTGAAGGGCGGCAAACGATATCGAATCTGCCCACACCGGGCCAAGCAAACATCGTGATCACCAACGACTCTATTGCCGCCGTTGATGAAATGATTAGAGCTAATCGAAGAGTTCGGACCAGTGACATCAGTGACGATCTCAACCTGAGTTAAGAAACAGTTCACACCATCGTTCACCAACATCTGCAGTACAGTAAAGTGTGTGCTGATTGGGTACCAAAGCACCTTACCCTTGATCATCAGAAACAACGAATGGGCCTCAGTTTCCAGCACTTGATGAGTTATGAGGAGGATCCCGCATTTCTGGAAAGCATCATTGCGGCTGACGAGTCCTGGTGTCACCACTACACACCCGAATCCAAGAAAACGAGTATGCAATGGAAACATACATCATCTCCTCTACCAAGGAAATCGAAAACGACGACGTCTGCACGGAAAGTGGTGCTTTCATTTTTCTTCGATTACCATGGACCACTTTTGATTGATTTCTTGCCCCAAGGGAGCACTTTCAATTCAACACAATACTGCAGTACCCTGACGTAACTACGGATAGCAATCAAAAGCAAACGGCAAGGCCTTCTCACACAACAAGTGATCCATCTCCATGACAATGCCCGCCCACACGTCTCCCGTGAAACTCAGACGACCTTAAAAATATTCCGTTGGGAAGTTTTGGAACACGCGCCGTACAGTCCGGATTTGTCACCCTGTGACTTTCACATCTTTGGGCCACTTAAGAGAGCCTTACAGGGGACACGTTTCCATTCGGACTAAGAAATGAGGGAGGCTGTGCAGGACTTCCTCAAGAATCAACCACGATCTTTCGACAGCAACGCCACAGACCTGCTACATAAACGATGGGCGTTACGACATGCGTGACAGCGCCCATGGCGATTTCTTTTGATTTCCAATAAAGGTATTTTTCATTCAACTTGTCCACTTTTCATTTGGGCAACCCTTATATTTCGGTTAGACTTGAGAGATCTTCACATCCGTGATGCCTATGTGTCTACAAAGATTTAATTTTTTTCTGTTAACTTGAATTATTAAAATAGCAATGTGCTTCAACGAAATTGAGTATTTACTCTCTTTTTCTTCTCTTGTATTCATTTCTTTTTTATGTTCCCAGCTTACATTTCATTCTTTTATGATTTTTTATAATGTGTGCTGTATATGTTTTTCGTTCATATGTTCGTTGGGACTGTAACACGCCATTCTGTCATTTTTTAGTTATCATTAACTCGTTAAACCCGAGGCGACTTTTTCTTCTAGCCCCTTTAAAACCGGACTTTTCGGGAGGATGAGACTGAATTGGACTCTCCCAACCTCGATGGTCATTTACCCCACCCCTACCCCATGCTATAACCTTCCCTTAAATCCCACGGAAATGGGCTCTGATGGGCAAGGAGAATTGAACCTCCTACCACGTTTATCTACTAAGAAATATCCACACCTCCCCTTAAAAGGAGCCAAAATCCTCATACCGGGCTTCGTCGCTGTTAAGGGGAAATTCGTAGATCGCTCCGGACCTCCTCGCTTGGTATGAGAGGGTTAATAAAGGTGACGTCTCATACCCATCGAACCGTTCAGTAGCCGTTATGGTTACAGGCACGGGGGTATGAGACGGTGTTCTAATTCGAGTATTCTATTTAGGAAATCAGTATAAAATCCAATCCAATGTTGCCTTATTCATAGCTGTAGGCTTTGTATGAATTGAGAAAAATGGATGTTGACAATAGAAATAATATATAGGATGGCGTAGATATTTTACAAATTTCCCAGTTTTTATTTTATTGTCATATATAAAAGCTATAATAAAATTTTAAAATAATAAATGATCGTAATTCTTTTAAATTGTATAAAAATAAAAAGTTTTGTAAACCATTTTAAACATACTGTTCGCATCTCGAGGAATCTTCAATAATAGGTATTTTACAGATACAATGGATTTATTCCAAATGCGATTGTCATTATTTTCTGATATAATAAATGAAATTTATATTAGATATGAGGAGTATACTCAGGACAATATGCAACAATAAAATGTATATTTATCTATACCGAAGATACAACCTAGCGCCATTTAGATTAGTTTTCGTTGGAAATGGGAGGACAAGACGCACTAAATCGAATTTCCACAAGTAAGGGCACTGCTATCGTTTATCACATGTAAGCGTGAATCATCTGTATATTGTCCTACTTAGTTACAAGTTAAAAATAATACATACCTTAACTCGTCTTAACAATGATACACTTTTTTAAACATGCATAAATGGAATAGGTTTTTTATGTAGTTTACAGCCCTAAAGAGGGCTTAATTTCAAGTTTTGATGCTGTAGTGCTGTGCGGATTCAACTACGGAAACTTGCTTTTCTCCGTATGTTGAGAGGAGGACAGAGTAAACAGTACTTTGCATTTCTATTGCTGTTCTTTTCCTCTGCTGTATCTGACACTACTAATAATCCAATCCCAGAACTTTTAGCTTCTTATAGTGTAAAATTCACTTATTCATATCACATCCATACCAAATGACTATAACACTAATTTTAATCTACCAGCCCAGATATAAAAATCTGGGCTTTATTTTAAAAAAACTACAGGTGTTAGAAAATTCGTCTGGAAGGCCACAGTTAAAAAATTTTATATAGGATTTTCTGAAATATTAAAAGTGGTATAATATTTATATGTTTTTTAAGTCTAAATCTTACCAGCCCAGTTATAAAAATTTAGGTTTTATCAAAATCATGCTTCCTCAAGACCTCTCTTGGGAGCAAACGTTTTAAAATTATATATAGAAATTTCTGTAATATTAAAAGTGGTAAAATATTATTAATATATATTTCGAAATCTATATTCTTAGCTATACATAGGTTATATATCACTTTGACTCAAAACTTATTTATTCTCGTTTGTAAAACTATTTAACTGCTTAATATATTACAAATCTAAATACAGTGATAATAAAAAAAAATCCGTTCATATTTTAAGAAACCATAAAATAAATAACCGGATTGTAAAATGAGACAAACATTTCCTGCAGATTGGTGATTTTTTCATGGCATAAAAAATTTAATACAAAATACCCTGTTAGGTGACATTAGAGCAACTACACATAAAAGACGCAAATTACACGATTATTATAAACATGCAATAATCAATAATTTAATTAACGATTATTATAGCCGCAATCCAAGAAGTTGTGTGTGTCTCCTACATCGATTTTTAATTATTGAAGTTATATTGAATTTTACAACATATTGACTTCAGATAAATCTCTTGCTATGAAATGGTATAAATATCGTTGATTGTTTTTTTTTATTTCTTGCCCTTTGCAATAATATACAGGACTCCCAGTCTAAAGGTGGCCCAATAGCTAAATTCTAAGCCGTTATAGATTACCAAATACTATGATATGGCAAAATGCTTTAAACGACATAAAAATTTATATTTTCTGCTGTTTGAGTTGTTATTGCGGTGCTGAAAAAATTACGAAGTCAAAATATTCATACACCCGCCCAGACATATAAGTCATGTTTAGCAAACTATTTTTAATACTCTCATATTTAAAAAAACTTTCAGTATACAGAGACTACAATTGTGCGACCGAATAAACCTTAGAATTTCATAATTTTAAACCATTCTTCTTCATTGAATCTTCGAACAGTATTATTGAATTTCATGAAAGTTGAATATTCTGAATACTCATGTACACTTATAAGTTCAAAACATAATTTAATATAACTCGAAGATAACTTTTCGAAGACTCAAGTTTAAAAAATATCAATTTGTGCAAGATTCCTGGAATTTTTATACAACCTTCCTTCTACATCTGGCTTTGAAGGTATGAAACATTTACGCTACGTTTCGCACATACGCAGTACAATATTATTTTTTACAAATGCTCATATTTACTGTAATATTCAAATGTTTTAAATGAAATATTAAAGCATTGCTTCTTTTAAAAAGTGTCAAGTATTCTACAATTTGGTTGAAAAATCTGCACTTCATAAGCAAAATACATGCGGAAATATTTGGGATTTTAGGACAAAAACTTTCTATGTTCCCGAATATTTGAGCTGTGTGTAAGAAAATGCATGTAATTATTATCCACATCAAACCTAACAATTGATGAATGTTACATTTTGTTATGAGTTTCCTGTAAAACTGGATGTTCAAATTCCATTTTCACTTTCATCCCCTTCTGGCGACCAAACCAAATTGCTTTCTTGACCGAATCTTCACTATAAATTGTGAGTTCCGACAATAGTATGGCCCAATAATTATCAGCAACTGAGTGCGAACAATAGTATCCGTATGAAATCTAATTTTGTAACATCTTCATAATTGTGCATTATTTTTGGAAAACGGTATACTTGAACATTTCAGAGCGCATTTACGAACGTTGGAAATGATGATATAACGAAAGCAATGAACAACGGATCGCTGAAGAAACGTTTTTACTGACGGATATAGATTTACACGAACAAATATTGCACGTAATTTAAGAAGGGTATTATTGCGATATAGTATCTATGATTTAAAGAAAATGAATACAACAAAGATTTTTTAATAAAGTCAGAGAAGAATTCATAGTTACTTAAATAAAAAAGAATTATAATTAATATAGTATCTAATATATTTTATTTTTATGACAAGAACTTTTAACCATGTGTCATTATATATATATATAATTGTAATACTCTCATTTAATTTTACTTTAAATAATTACTGATATTATATATTTCAAAACCTTAGCACAATACTAATGTATTCCGAAATCAATTTTTTTAAACTCCAGTTACTTTTCATTTCCCGCAACGGAGGTATATTAAATCGCGTATTTTGGCATATTTATTACTAAAAGAATATTTTAATCGCTTTCACGCGCCTACAGAATATCATGATAGTGTCTTCCTGGCACCAGACTTTTCCCTAAAACACTTACGTAATTTACAAAAAATAGCTAATCTTCCCTCACTTTGATCAAGTGTATGTATGTTAATACCCTATCTGAGAGAACGCAGGGATTGTCGTTCTATTCTTTACTTGGAACTTTCATACGAGATGTAAATATATTCCGCCACTCTCCCATAATAAATAATAAAATAGTTAATAACTCGGCCTGCTCGTTACTTAACGACTACAACAACGAATCATTATATATATATGTAGAAACTAAATTTAGCATTTTTGTTCATTTAAAAGAGATGGCACCACTAAAAAAATCGTCTGTTTTATGGCGAAGTGAAGACACGTCACGCGGCGGGAATTAAATCAGTTCGATGTTGGATTTTCGCCGAAGCGGTCGTTATAATTTAGGCTCTCCGTTTTCTGAGCGAAAGTAAATTATGAATTAGCCTGGTGCTATCTGGGAGGTGAACTTGCTCTTATGTTTATTGTTTTAACCCCTTTGTAAATAGTTAAATGTTTTAATTGTGTTTAAATAATAAATTAGTTGATTTTAACTCTCTCTTTTCATTTTGCACCAAATTAGAACCTTTATCCCCTAGACACCTTTCCTACAAATTGGAGGCTCGGCCGAGATTTAAGCAATGTTCAAAATTTTAACTAAGAGCAGTTTTGGTTTCACCTCCTCGTCGATTTTAACTTTATGAGTAACCTGAATTTCTGAACAACGTCGGGATCTGGCCTTGCATCGAAAAAGAGACACGGCGATAATTTTTAGCAAATTGAGAGCAACTTCAACGAGCGATACGAAGCAACTCAGCGAAATCCAGCGACCACCAGAATTCAGCGAAATCCAGCGACTACTGGAATCCAGCGCAATCCAGAACACCGACGAAGGCACTTTCGGAATTGCATCGAATTCCTGGCGTCAGATCCGGGTATTGCTTGAATTTTCAATGAAGCGAATTTCCCTCAGTCATTAAGGTCAACACCAGCGAAAGTGCCTCTGGAGTTACTTCGAATTATTCCAGTATCATCTCCAGGTCTTGCGTGAGTTGTCAGCGAGAATGAAATAAATGATTCGGTAAAAATACCAATCATTAACAACACGTCAGAGGTAACGCCGATTTACCTGTGCTTCAATTCGTTTTGAGAAATTTAGCTTACTGGTATAAAATATTTCAAATAATTAAATTACCTGTCCTTGTGGAAATAAAGTAATAGTGTTTCTGAAAGTAGGTGCATTTAATGTGTGAAAGTGTTTTGAATAAGCGAAAGTGTTCCAGACATCGTTGACTTAGAAGAGCAGATGTAGGTATTTAGACTCATTTTTGGGCGGAAGTACATTGTTCTTATTTTTGTCCTGATTCTGATTTTATCAATATTCTGTTTTTGAGTATAATATTAAGTGCATTCTTTGTGTTTTTAATTCCTGTTCTTAAGTGTATCTGAAATTGAATTTTGATGAGTTGTTCTGTTTTTTCGTGGGTACAAGTACGATCATTAGCTTAATTTCAGGCAAAGATATATTTGTTCTTTTTGTTTCAGATTAACTCACGAATACTTTCAGAATTTTTGCTTGGTAATCTATTCTTGATATTTTGAGAAGAACGCATTGTCTTTTTGATAAAAAAAAATAAATTGATATTGATAGTAATATTGGGCTATTTGGCAAATATTCAGGTTCCGGGAATTTTCAATAGTTTATTTTTGTTCGTAATTGTTTATCATTGATGATTGCATCTTATTTAAATTATCTCTTTTCCTTGCTTGATTGAATAAACTTTTTGCACGTCATTTAAATAGTTTTGTCCAATTGGAATTGGGTTTTAGAGAATTTTATTTGTGTAACTTAAAACTTTAATTAATTTAACTAATTTTAACTTGTGTAAAATTAAAACTGTTCTCTGGGTCACCACTCTAAATTTTAAAAAATGGCATTTTTACTCGCGAGAAGGAAAGAGGATTTGATGACACTCGCCGCAGATTTGGATCTTACTTTTGAAGCGAGTTTCACTAAATTGAAGTTAAAGGAACTGATCGTAAAAAGCCCAGATTACGTCGAAGACGATGTTAAGAAGATGCTTGATGGCGTTGTGGAGGAACGTACAAAAGGAGAAGAAAAAGCTGAGAAAGAGAATATGCGAAAGGAAGAAAAAGAAGAGAGGATGCAAAAAGAAGAACGAGAATACGAATTGGAGAAATTACGAATACAGGCCCAACGGATTGCCAATATTTCGAACAGCGCCGAAAACGTTCAAACACCGAATAAACCGATTCACGAAACTTTTCATAAGTTTAATATGCAGGAAGATATCAGTTTAAATCTCCCCTTATTTGAACGTCATGCAGAACTAACCTCCTTGCCAAAAAAGATTGGGTTCAAAAACTTATAGGGTTAATACCCATTGAAATTGCCCATCTGATAGCAAGAGAGCCAGCGGATGTGTACGTAGCCAAGTGTAATGATTACGATCATGTAAAGGATTTGCTATTGCAAAGATTTAAATTATCCCCGGAAAAATTTCGCCAGCTATTTTTGTTTCACCAAAAGGATGATGAAAAAACATGGCAAGATTTTCAACACGAATTGCAGACGTATTTCGATGGATGAACTTTAGGCTTAAAAGTCAACACTTACGACCAACTGCGAGAGTTAATCACAGCCGATCAAATGAAGAAAAAAGCGCCGTATGATCTTAGGGAACATTTTTTGGACGAGTGGTCTACTATTAACTCACCAATTGAACTAGCGAAGAAATTTGAAGATTATGAAGACGTCCGAAGAACTATAAAACCAAAGCAGTTCAAGTCATTCGCTAAGGGATCGAGCAATAATCATAAATATTTTCGAGGACAAGAACATTTCCATCTTGGAAATAATGGGAATGAGAAAAAATACTTTCAATCGAAGAGAACCGTTTACGATAAAAGAATTAAACAATTAACGTGTAGCTACTGCAGAGGATCGGGTCACTATGCCGTGGATTGCACGAAGCGCCGCAAGGATTCGAAAAATAATAAATCTTCAAGCTCTACGGTACAAATCTATTCTCGGATTTCTAAAGAAAGAATTAAGACCAGAAAAATAACCATAGGAAATAAGACTTTTGAAGCTCTCATCGACACCGACAGTTCAGTTACGCTCATTCGTGAAGATGTAAGCAAAGGAATCATCGAACACTCAAAGCTCTCAAGGGACATTGTCCATGTTTCATGAATGAAAAATAATAATATAAAATATATCGCTCAATGCTTTAATGAAATGTTGTTACTATTAAAATAATAGTTTGATGAGGGAGAGACGTGATGTACTATGATTATCTCTCTATAGTATTCGAATTATACCAACAGAAATTCTGTAATCGTCTAACAATTCCATGTCCTGATTTTGTGGAATCTCCACGTTTTGGACCTACCTCAGTTTAGAAAAAACAAATTTTCAGAATAATATCTGATTGTCTTCCGGCCTGTCTATCTACGAACACTATAATTCAAAA
>BGPR01017669.1:0-32106 GCA_013235015.1 Araneus ventricosus | reverse complement strand
AAAACCAAGCCCCTAGAGATGCGATTTTTTGTGATTAATTTCATTTCTTAAGGTTTGAATCTCAAATTTCGATTGATAATATTTTACTTGTTTTGTACAGCCATTGATTATGTTTTTTTCTGTTATTTGCAATTTGTTACGGATGAAGATGTGATCTTAACAGTTTTAAATAGTTTTTTGATAGCATATGGATGTTGAATTAAATAGTTGACGCAGTTCGTCATCTTACCCACACAGTCGGATAGATGACGAAAATTACTTTTTTCTAAAATGAAATTTGGGGGGTCTCAAATTTGAAAATAAAAAACTTTAAAAAATATCACTAAAATAAAGAGTTGAAAAGATTTGCCGAAACAATAATCCTCCTGCAACGAATATTGAGGTCATCAGGAAAAATCCCAAAAGCTTAAGGTCGCCATCCTACCCGACTTTCCCCATACTTCCCTCATATTGAATTTCCTCTTCAATAAATTGTTTAATATTTTTATTTTACTCTCGCATTATTCAAAAGATTTCAAATTATTTGTGAAGTTAGACTATGAATAGGTTTTTTCATACTTGATTTTACCTTTTAATGTCTTGAATATCTGAGATATTATTTATCTTAATTTTCAAAATATGAACTTTCTAAAGTATATTTTACCCTTTTTCTTTTGACATAGTTTCTTGACATTGACGTTTTATATGTGTGATATTCAACCCACAAGTTACTTGTTTATCTGGTATCAGACAAAATCAAAGTTATCTTCTAATAAAATGGAACAGAACAAGAATACCTTTTTCTTATCTAAATGAAATTGAGAATTTTTTTTAGTGTATATGAATATGAAAAATGCAAAATTAAGTATTTCCGTTTATTTGCGCGAAACAAAAAAATTCAGTTTCTTAAAACACCCTCCGAAGCGGTTACGAAAGAGCATTTTAAATAGCACCCCTAAATTTCCATTATTAAAAACTTCGCCCTTCAAAGGCATTTCTGAAATGTCGCGGATTAACAGAGAATGGATCCAAAATATTGACATAAATTATAGTTTTGGTTTTGTTCATGTATTCCATACACACCATAACCTTACATAAAACAACAACACACACACATCGGTTCATAAATTTCCATTATTCATACATCCATCTTTGTGGACAAACAAAAAATGAAAGTTACATTGATGAAAAGAAGTTAAAATATTCATTGATTTACTACGTTTTCATTTTATTTTTAAATTCATTTCCTTGCTCCCATAGGAACTTTAACCTCACCACAGGTAATCAAATCAAGCCAGGAGTTCATTGCCAGCTAACGAACTTTCCTTTTCCTTAATTAGTCATTTTGTCAGTATTCATTTAGTAAAAACACTCGAGAAATAATTCATTTCATGTAAAGAATGAGAAATTTGCATAATAATCCCGTGTTTGATGCAAACAAGATCGCTTCTTTATCGTCTTTTCGAAGTATTTCTACATATCCCCAAAATTGACAAACAGTTCCCCTGAATGCGGCTCCTTGATACCATCTAGCACAATAATTACAGCAATGTGTTCTTACATTTGTCTTTAAGCCTGTATAGCCTATGGTGAAGCGAACATCTCGATTACCACCACAGCGTTGTCTTCGATTACCACCTCACAAACTGCTTCCGACGTATCTATTAGTTTGTAGGAAATGAATACTGAGATCCCTCAGTAAATACCGGCGCGATGTTATAAGTTTGCATTTCCCTTCAAAATGATTAAATACAACAGACATATTGTCAAAGCATATCTATCAAATATAATATCTAAGTGGAAACTGAGCATCTGAGGGAAGATCAACGGGGTTACGGATTCAATTCATGTTGCGTCACTATCACAATGAAAAAAAACCTAACTGCTCACGTCATCTAAATAAATGTCGCACTGCATGATTATAGTGCGTGCGCTCTAGCTTATGGGGTTATTTTAACGTTGATTTCATTTTCTGCAAACTCTTCCATGAAAAGCGAAAAATGCAAAAGAAGAAGAGGATTGTCCTAATTGTTTTTCGTTCCCAATTTTAATAATCTCGATTATTAAACCATGGATCTGAAAAGGAAGACATAAAGCCCAGGCCATAGTGCGCTGTTTCCATTTTTAGCATAAAGTTATTTGAACACAAATGTGTGTGTATAATACCCAACTTAAAAGTAAGTATAAATTAACATAATCATTTATAAACTAACTAAACATTTTAAAATATAAACATAATTAAAATAGGGCTACACTCAAAAAATACTAACGAAATGTTTGCAAGTAAACAGATAAAGATAATTAAGCAGTAAGTCAGTGCGAAACTTTTACACATCTAACCTGCCCTGCCTCCCGGCAAATCATTTAGTCTTTTGAGTCTTTTGAAATATATACTAACCTTGAACTGTAGTTTTGATCAACTTCACTTCATTAATATAGCAACATATTTTCTTCATATTAATTCAGCGAAAACAAGCCGTAACAACTTCCTATAAAATCTGAGAAGATAATAATTTTCAAAAAGAAATCATATTATTCCAAAACAAACAGTAAATTGAAATCGAAACAGAAGGGCAAAATTTTCAAAAGAAGAAAAGTCGATTTTTTTTTAATGTTGATGATTATTTATACGAAACAACAATTGTGGGGTTCATCTCTTATTTAAATTCTGATCATCTGGATGACTTTTAACGTTCCTGTAATAATTTTCGCATTCATTTACTGAAACATTTTCAATAGAACATTCAAAAAAACTTTCATGCTATAACATTAATCAACATTTTATGCAACACCAATTCCTCCTCCTCTATATTCTCTTATAGAAAACAAAAGGAAAATTTATATGTGTACTGACGATCAGAAAAAGTAACAAAGCAGACAATTTTGTATCAAGTTGTACAATTCAGGAGGATCCATCTGCGTCTGTCAGTGGAATGATCAAAACAACGACTTTTTTTTCTCTCATAGCAACAAGTATCCTGGCTATTTAGAGACATAGAGGATATATCAATTTTGGAACCAATATCAATTATTTTAGGAGATTCATTGTTCATGACCTGCGCTGTGAAAAATAATTTTAGCTTGCTGGATGTTTTCTGCAAAATTCTCCACCTGATTTACTTTCCTAACTTCCTACAAAAGATGAGATTGAAGAGAAGGAAAATGAATAGATTCTTCGAAAATTCAAAATTCTGAATATTTAGTTTGAGCTTAAATCATTATTATTTCACACTATTTGGAATTTCAAATTATTATGAGACGAAAGAATTTGGAATCTTATAAAATTCATGCCATTGACTTCAAATAAACTTAACAGAAATTTATTTTTCATTTCTGGAATTTAACTTAAATGATCAAACTATTAATTAAAGGAGAAATAGAATTTTTTCAAATTTATTTCTTAAAATAATTATGTTTTTAATAGAAAAAATTATCCGGATGTGTGAAAGATACGAATATTTTCCTTAGTTTCATAACCAAAATTATTCAAATAACTAAATTTTAATAATCAAAATTAACCATTATTCTTCGAACATATTAATTGTAAAATTTTTAATTCCTTCTTGTCATGAATCACTTTATCGTTGCTGTGAATTTATTTTTCTGCCGGCAAAAGTCAATTCAAACATCATTATACTTCATCTTGCCGCAATATTTCTTAATTTAAAAGGAAACTATACAAAAAAATCAGGCATGAGGTTAATTATCATAATAGAATGAAAGTGAATAACTAGAATGAATGAATGAAATGTAAGTTAATAGCTTGAAATGAATGAATAGAATGAAAAGAAGATTAGAAAAAAAGCTCATAGTTGAAAACAAAAAAAAATATTTGAAAATATGATTGTTCTATAATTTTTATTCATACCCGTTTGATTTTCAAAGAAAATCAGACATACAGGGGTCCATTCTACTCGCAGCCCAACAGCTAATTTCAAAACCGTTAAAGACATGAATATTACTCCTAATAAGTAAAATGCTTTACGTATAGTAAACATTATGTCATATTCTATTTGAGCCAGTAAATGTACTGTTCAAAATATTACGAAGTCAAAATTTTTATACAGTCCCCCTCTCCTATTAGTTATATTTAGTAAACTAGTTTTGAAACACTGGCATTTTAAACAACAAGAGCTCCACTCTTCTGCGATTAAAACTGACCGAGTCATGAAGCTTTGAATATCGCTATTTTATATGATTTTAAACTAATTGAATGCGCGCTTAGAGGAAGATCTGATAATTAACATGTGGCATTACTCGAGGTGGCTTAAAAGAATAAATTTTTCCCCATTGGAAGTGTATGCCTATCTTTAACGGTGTAGAAATGATCTTTTAGACCACTATTAGAGTGGACACCTACCTTGTATATTTGTTTTCAAATAGCAATTGAGATTTATTTTAATCTGTGGCTGATATTGAACTTTGGTGCTTTCTAAGAGATCTCAAAACTAAGGAACGAAACTTGTTGAACAATGGTCAAAACTCAACACAAATGGAAAAGTATTTGGAAAATACAGTTTTTCACTATATATTGCATTGCAATCATTAATAATGAAAACGAAAAGTCAAGATAAGTTTAATTGTGAAAAAACTATTATTACACTGATTTCAGTGTTTTTTTCATATAATTCGTTGATGTGTGCTTGGAAACTCTTGATGATAGCACGCTTCAGTGCAAAATTTAGTTTTTGCATCAACAATAGGTTTAAAAATAGAAACTCAATTTTTACTGGCAAATTATGAAAATAAATAGAAAACCATTTTTTTCATCAGTATTATAATTCAGTAGACTGGACGTGCTTGAATTTTTTAAGATACATTCTTATGACCTATTTTAATTTAACGTAAAGCAAAAGTATTAAGAAATTATAACCAGTAGAAATTTTTTCTGCAATTTATGTTGAGAAAAAGAGATTACCTTTATTTTCTACATATACTTCGTACTACATTTCGCTTCTTTAATGACGGTAAATAATTTTTAAATTTATTTCGCATGATTTTACAGTAATAAGACATTTTAATACATTTTGAAGTAAAAAACTAAAAAAAATTATCTCTCAATTTTTCACCAGGGTCTTCAGTTTTTACTGTATAAAGATTTCAATTTTCTCCTAAGTATACTTTATCTACACTCAGAAAATTAAATTATAGTTTTCTTTCGAATTTTCTTCCACCTAATCTGGTTTACTACCAAATTAATGCAATCTTGAAAAATTTAACGTCCACGAAATTAGACTTAGAACATTTGAAGAAAGGAAGCATTTTTTAAATAACATGAAGTAGAATATTCTTCATAATTTCAATATGTTTATAATCCAGAAACTTCACGCAAAACAAGCTTATTTCTAAATATTGTTTAGAAATAACAATAAAAGTTGTCAAACGAAGTGTATATTGTATCTTAATAATAAATTATTTTGATAATTTATTTATTATTAACTGTAAGATAATGCATACACTTTATTGTACGTTTATAAATTTTTAGTGTACTAAGTAAACATAATGTATCTTGGTACTTAATTGCCGAGAGTAAAAAATAATTTTTCTTATTCTAGAAAAAAGAAAGTTCGCAGAGTTCCATGCTTAACATCGGTTTCATTTCGTGTTTAAAGAGAATGTTAACACGCCTGAAAACAATAAAAATTTCCGACGAACAGAAATTTCAATCGCCAGCTTTTTGTTTATGAACCCTATTTTATTACACAGCTCATGTAAGGCTGCTCTAATATTTTGTTTCCGTTTTGTATTTTCAAATTCTAGCTTGCTTTAAAGTTTCCTACATGGAAAAATATTCATGAAAACAACAAATTAACAAAATATTATAATAATCTCATTATTTTCAAGTCCCAGCGAAGCACGTTTAATTTCCTAATAAATTTCTTTGGCCAAAAAAGGGGGATTTTAAAATTAAATTTATGAACTGTCAAACTTTTTTAACGCACTTATATTTATTCCTGCTTTCTAGATTCTATGTGGAAAGAGAATATTCAAAGGAGTTTGACATTTTTCTTGAAATTAAACTAATTATGAAGAGTAAAAACATTACAAAATTTCTACGTCTGTTATATTTTATTTTCAGCTAACAATAATAAATTTGAATAAATCGGGCGTGGCACTGGTCAGTGAGTACATAATAGAACATTAAAGGACGAGACAGCTCAAGACCAAAATTTCTGAGGATTTCCAGGGATGTTTTTCAAAATGTCAAGTAAATGATGCAAGTATATTAGTCCTGTCAACGAGGGTCAAAAATAGACGAGTAGAAAAAAATGTGTAGTTTTGAAATGTGGCACAGTTGTTGGGGATAGTGTCCTAAACGAGATACTAAAAGTCATTGCCGGTGTGGCTGCGTGGCGGTAGGTCTGGTACAAAGGGAGCGTTTTCAGTTTTTCTTAAATATCTCGAAAAATGTAGGTTCTATGAAAAAACAGTCAATTACAAAATTAAACTACATAAAATTTCCTACATAAAATTTCCTACAAAAAATTCCTACGTTGTTCCTGTAGCATTAAAGGATTGGAAGATACAGGGGAATTGAAAAGTTAATATTTCTGAAATTCCTTATTGTAATGGTAAAATCGAATCAATAACTGAATCAATAACCCTCATAATAACCTCATGCCTATACGTATAATAATAGTACAAGGGTAGTATTGAATGTTTCGGAGCATGAGGTACCAAACCCATTTGATGAACAATTATGTTTCCTTCCTTCCCTCACATCCATTCCCCTTCACAACTTTCCTTCTACTCGCAGTCCAGTCAACGAATTATTAAATTTTTAAAAAAAGTTGTAGCTTCAAGTTCGGAATTCGGGGCAGTTGTTATGGAGAGTGCCCTGAACGACATACTAAAAGTCCCCGCTGGTGGAGGGTGCTCAGGAGGTACGGGGGTGAAAGGGGGGGATTTCTCAGTTTCTCTTAAATATCTCGAAAACTATAGATCCTAGCGAAAAAAACATAGGTATAAAATTAAACTAAATTAAATTTCCCACAAAAATAGCCCTAAACATTGTTCTTAGGATGAATAGTTAAGAATATTATAGCAGTTTGAAAAAGTACATAATTGCAATAAGTGGTTGAAAGTGTTAGTTTTATTTTTATGAAAGAAAGTTTATATTTCAAAATAGCGGCTATCTATTATAATATATCTATAACATATTACATCTTTCTATAGCATAATATTATATATATAATGTGACAAAATCGTCTTGTTTATGTACGTGAATGCAGTCCGATAAGCAGGATTTTTAAAAAATAAAGCTCTTTTTTTACAAATATTCTAAGATAAGAAACGTAGCACAAGTATTCAAACAGCACTTGTAAAAATTCACAATAGAGATTACCATTAAATCTCAACACAGCGCTCAAAGGCTTCTTGTTAGCTCACCAGCTTACTTGCTGATCAAAATCCAACTGACTCTTCTTGGCTTGAGAGCTTACCTTTATACTTTTCAACAGGAAGTGACTTCATAACGTAGGAAGTGACATAGTCTCTAGAAAGTTCATGAAACCAGTAGAAATAGGCTGAAAGTTCGAGATCCAACTAGAAAATTCCCTTTGTCGCCAACTTTGCCGCCAAGTTACCAAAATGGTCGGCAAATTTATCGCCAAGTTTGTCGCAAAGATTATAATCTCAGGGAAACGACTTTATAGCTTTGTAACATTGCTCCCCACTTCAAAGACTGCACGCCCCGGCAGTCTCATTACTTAGAACTATGATCAGTGGCCCTGTATGGAGCTAGCCGATTTATATGGATGACTTTCGGCTTGGCGTTGGGCGACCTCTGTACTCTATAGACAACATCGTTTTGTTTCTTGACAACTGTATAAGGTCTTTCCCAGTTCTGTTGTAACTTGGGACTCAGGCCTCTCCGTCGCTTCGGATTATAAATCCAGACTAGATCTCCCTAATTAAAATGGTGGTGTGTTGCTCTGGAGTCGTAACGAGTTTTCATTCTTTCGCTGGTCAGTTTAATTCGCTCTCTGGCAAACGCATTTACGCTTTCCAAACGTGCCTCCAAATTTTTCATGTATTCATTCGGGGAGGAATTCGTTTCACTTGGTCGTCCAAAGAGAATATCACAGGGCAATCGGAGCGTTCAACCAAAAAGCATTTCCGCTGGAGTCAACCCGGTAACCTCATGTTCCGCGCTCCTATAAGCCAAGAGAAAGAGCTGCAAATGTGTATCCCAATCTGGCTGGTTCCTCGAAACAAATAAAGACAGATGATTTAAAATCGTTCGATTAAATCTCTCGACCATGCCATCGGACTCGGGATGCAACGCGGTCGTTCGTGTTTTCAGAATTTCCAAAAGTTTGCAAAGCTCAGTAAAGAGGGCAGAATTAAAATGTGTACCTTGATCCGAATGCATTATCATAGGCACGCCATAACATGAAATCCAGCTTCGTACGAGTTATCCAGCTACAGTCGAGGCTTCCTGATCTGGAATTGGAATTGATTCAGGCCACTTGGTAAAATAGTCCATTAATACTAGGACATATCGATTGCCTTTTGTTGTTACTGGGATAGGTACTAGGATATCCAAAGCCACTCTTTCGAATGGTGCTCCCACATTATAGCGTTGCAAGCGGCCTTTAGTCCTTGTTTTAGGCCCTTTTCGGGCTCCGCAAGCATGGCATTCTCTACACCATTCTTCAATGTCGGCACGAAGTCGATCCCAATAAAATCGCTCTCGCGTTTTGCTTAAAGTTTTCATGACTCCAAAATGCCCTTCACTTACGCTGTCATGAGTCTCTCGCAGAACTTCTGGAATTCTACTCTTTGGGAGAATTAGTTGCCATCGACAGGAGCTTCCATTATCATTCTGACAGGAGCTTCCATTATCATTCTCCCACCTACGATATAGAACACCGTCCTTAAGATGTAAGGAGTCCCAAAGAGCCCAGTATCGTTTCGTTGCAGGACTCTCCGGAGCGATTTTTGCGAAGACGGTCGATCTACCGAATTTAGTTTCTTTTCCAGAATTGGTTTAATAGCAAGATCTTCTAGCTGCGCCGTTTGCATCTCACATGAAAGCCAGGGATCTACAGATGTCGTTGTTAAAACTTTCACGGAAATATCTGTCTCCATTCCGAACTTTTCATCGGCATCCGTGCACTATTTGCAGCTTTCTTTACAGGGTCTTTGGGAGAGGGCATCTGCAATTCCGTGAGAGGTCCCTTTTCGATGCTGGATTTCGAAATCAATACTCTTGAAGTCTTTGAATCCAGCGAGCTATCTGGCCTTCATATTCCTTAAAATTCAAAAGCCATCTTAAGGAAGCATGATCGATTCGCAGAAGAACTTTCCGTCCATAGAGGTACTGATGGAAATGCTCTATAGATTTAGCGATGGTCAGTAATTCTTTACGTCTAACACAATAATTTCTTTCAGCTTAACCAAGCTCTTGCTGAAGTGAGCGATTACACGTTCTTCGTTTCTAATATTCTGGGACAGCACGGCTCCTATTCCTTCATTACCAGTATCCGTGTCCAAAATGAAATCTTTGTCAATCCGGAGGTAGGTCAAAATAGGAGCAGATATCAAAGCCCGCTTTAGACTATTGAAAGATTTCTCACATCCATCTGTCCAATTAAAGTGTGATTTAGCTTCATTTAATTTATGTAGATGTACTGCCATTGTAGAGAAATTTTTCACAAAGCGGTGATAATAGGTGCACAGGCAGGGAAACTTCAAAGGGTATGTATTTTGTCTGGCCAATCAACTACTGCCTTAATTTTTTCTGGGTCGGTTTTAACTCATTCTGTGGAAATAACGTGACCGAGGTAAGCAACCTCCTTTTTCAAGAACCTGCATTTCTTAGGGTTTAACTTAAGATTGGTTTTTTGTAGTCTCTGGAATACTTTACGAAGGTTATTTAGATGTTCTTCAAATTTTCGTCCTGCTATTATGATGTCATCTAGATAAACTAAGCAGGCTTCAGACGATAGTCCACGTATTATTGTCTCCATTAGTCATTCAAATGTAGCTGGGGCATTACAAAGTCAGAAATGCATTACTTTTAAATTGCCAAAGTCCTTGTCCAGAGGTGAAGATAGAGAAAGCCCTTGTCTTTTCTCTATCTTCAGGTCGGATCTCAACTTGCCAGTATCCACTTTTCAAATCTAATGTCGTGAACCGTTGACTTCCGTTCAAAGCATCCAGGGTGTCATCTATTCGTGGTAAAGGATAACTGTCCTTTTTCGTGATTTCCTTCAATTTCCTGTAGTCATCACAGAATTGTGTTGATCCATCTTTCTTTTTAACAAGCACAATAGGCGAAGCCCAAGGACCTGACGATTCCTCGATTATTCCGTTTTTCAACCATTTCATTAACTAGACGTTCTGCTTCTTCTTTCCCTGCAAGAGCCAAACGTCTTGGATATTGCTTTATCGGTGGATGGTCACCTGTGTGAATTTTATGTTGTATCATATTGCAGCTGCCGATATCAGTGTCACAGGTTGAAAACAAGTTCTGAAATTCTTTAAGCAACTTCCTTACTTCTCTTCGCTGTTTTTCATTTAGTATTTCAAGATTTCCCAAAATTGACGGAAGATGTTGTTCTCCAGAAAATTCTTGAGGATAAGTGACGATATCCACCACTGGTTCGTAGGTCGCAATAACAGTTCCTTTGTCCAGAATCTTGGGTTTATTGTTCAAATTCAGAACTCTGACGGGGATGGCTTCCCTTTCCAAATCAACGAGTGTGGCCGCCACAAGAATACCCTTCTGGGAGACTTGGCTTGGAAAGTCTGTTGCAGTATATCTGATCTGTCCAGGAACTTCGAGAACTCCCTGGATAAGACATTCTGATCTTGCAGGTATTATAGTTCTCTTTTTAGCCAATACGGAGCAGGACTTTGAATGCTGTGCACTGGCTGAAAACAGAGGAATTTCCTCTCCTTCTTTCCTCCTGTCCGTATCTCGTTCTTCTCCAGGTCTACTGTAAAGTTAAATTTTTGAAGGAAATCCAGGTCGAGAATACAAGAATCCGTGATGTCAGCTACGTAGATTCTATGATGAAATTTCTTGACCCACATTCAATGGATGCATCCAGTTTACCTTTTATTTCTGTTTTTTAACCAATAGCGGTCTTGAACGAAATGTTAGGAGCCGTGTAAATAAGCTGTTCCTTCAATTTTTGTGTCAAGTCTGTTCTTAAAAGAGTGACGTTTATACCTGTATCCACCAACATCAAATAATGGATACCGCAAGTAGATCCTTGTAAGTAGAGTCCATTTTTCTTGCCGCTAAGACTCAGTGAAGGAGGACTGAGAGGACACTCTCAGTCCTTCTTCAGGGGCTTTAATCAGAGAAGACTGCCTTCGCCCCGCAAGACGGCCGTCTATTACTTTTCCCGGTTCGAAGTAATCGCCTGGCACTCACTCTGCACGTGCCCCTTCTTTTTGCACTTCCAGCAAGTCACGTTCGGGTTTCGCCGAGGAGTGTTCTTCTTTCCAACAACACTACTGTTTAATAATTTTTCCAGCCTGTTAAAGAAGAATTCAAATTTATCATCTCTTTCTCTACTCATATGATCCTCCGTATCGATTGATCTGACGTGTTTGGTTGTCTTGGAAACAGTTCTCGCAGCCTCATATTTCATACTATAAGTCAGAGATGATTTCAGATCTTCTATATCCATCACTCTGGTTGAATGTTGCGTGTCTTCGACTCTGATGGCACCGACGAAGTACTGAGCTGCTAAACTTTCCCGAACGTCCTGAGGGCACTCGGCGTAGGCCAGGCTCATTAGTCGTTCCACATCGGCAGCCAATTCTAGAAGGCTTTCTCCTGGCTTCTGGCTTCTTGTTTTCAGTTCAGTTATATAAAATTGCGTCAGGTGGCTGTCTCCAAATCTAGATTCCAAAGCCTTCTCGATGGTCGTTAGATCTGTTAACTTATCATCTGGAATTCCTTGAAGAACCTCCGCCGCTGACCCTCGGAGCGATGCCACAAGTTGACTGGCTTTCATAGAATCCGTCCATCCATTTGTAGAGCTCACATCGTCAAACTGAGTCTTAAAAACTGTCCATGATGTTAGCCCGTAGAATGTCAAGGGTTTAACTGTCGGCCGCGAATACATGAATTCTGGATTTGCCGGGAAATTGTTTGGTCTAGTTTCAAGATCACCAAGTCTTCTCTCTAGGTGGCTCATCTTTTCTTTAACTTCAGTTTTAACATCCTCGATCTTTCCTTTCACACCTTGGACTTCCTCTTCCATTCTTCCTATACATCCATCAACGTGATCCTTGATTCCTTCCACTTGACTTGCGACGTGAGCTCTCATCTCTTCTTTGCCAGCTCAGATTAGATCTTTCATTTCTTCTTGAACCTCCTCCATTCTCTCCTGTCCAGCTTCTATTTTCTTCTCCAATCCCGCTTTCATCTCTTTCTGTCCAGCTTTCATTTATTCCTATCCAGTCTCCATTTTGTCTTCCAATCCGGCTTTCATCTCTGCCATCATGGCAAACAACTTCTCAAACTTTTCATCCATTGTTCTGGTCCATGGCATACACAGAAAAATCTAGATCCCACTTCTGACACCAAATGTGACAAAATCGTCTTGTGGGTGCACGTGAATGCAGTCCAATAAGCAGGATTTTAAAAAAATAAAGCTCTTTATTTTACAAATATTCTAAGATAAGAAGCGTAGCGCAAGTATTCAAAAAGCAATTGTAAAAATTCACAATAGATATTACCATTAAATCTCAACACAGCGCCCAAAGGCTTCTTGTTAGCTCACCAGCTTGCTGGCTAATATAAATCCAACTGACTTTTCTTGGCTTGAGAGCTTGCCTTTATACTTTTCAACAGGAAGTGACTTCATTACGTAGGAAGTGACGTAATCTCTAGAAAGTTCATGAAACCAGTAGAAATAGGTTGAAAGTTCGAGGTCCTACTAGAAAATTCCCTTTGACGCCAAAGTCGCCAAATTTATCCCCAAGTCGCCAAGATTAGCATCTCAGGGAAGCAACTTTATAGCTTTGTAACAACAAATACATACATAAAAATATGCATAACCCATTTTTACACTTGCTCGTAATTAAATTTCACCATGTTTTCCTAGTATATGATCAAGTTCGAACGCCTGCTCTTCTTCTAGAGGTGCACCTTTGGTACAGGGGCCAAAATAGAAACACATTGCTAAACGTGTGTTGCTCCGCCGCTCCTTTGGTTGGAGGAATTGAGGAAAGATCAGTTTTGATCTTGGTTTATGATTTGAGAAATGCTGTATATCTACGGTTATTCAAATTATGTTAATCAGCAACGGCTTTTTACTAGGAATATCTTCTCGCCGGCTTGTAAGATAGCATTTGGGGGCGATGAGGGGTTATAAAAGATGTCAGCAATGTTTTCAGCTGTCTTAGTTCGAGATATTTAAGAAAAATTGAAAACGCCCCCTTTGAATCCCCTCTGTACCCACAAGCACCCCTACCGGCGAGGACTTTTAGTATGTCATTTATGACATTACCCCCAACAACTGTGCCAAATTTCAAAACAACACCATTTTCTTGTTCTATTTTTCCTTCCTTGACTTTATTATATAGTTCATAACGAGACGTAATTTAAAGGGGAAAAGTTTAATATACCCTTGATCATTTTTTAAATGAATATCATATTATCTGAATCGCGTATATATTAGACAAATTAAGAATAATTTAATCAATTTCTTAACTTTCGCGCTGTTTGTCTCTAAACTGATTTTTTTACTGTTCAGAATCACCACTCGAAACTTTTCGTTTCTATTTCAGACTTGAATAGATTTTTCATTTCAAACTCATAGTAAGAACACATTTATTTCGAAAGAAAATGTCATCTTGGCTTTCCATACTACTTAACTTTGAACGATTTCCGTTGAGATATGTTTCAGGAAAAGCATTTGAGTCTTTATAATCCTGATACAACCAATAGTTCTAGATCGCCAATAGTCTGCTTTCATGTCTCGTTAAATAAAGCTCATAATAACAAAGGGCGCAATCACAGGTTAAAGAGATTTATTCCATGATACCGTACGGCTATACATGTTTTCAAGATATAGAATATTCCTTATGCGCCTATTTCTTTGAATGTTGTTTATAGTGGAAATTTAGTCTGTTTCACCTTATTAATAATCAGTCGCTCGCTATTCTACAATAAAAACAACTTTAAATGAACAATAAAAAATGAAAAACGTCCTTTTACCTGCTAAACCTTCAAATACGTATCATGGCTATTTGAAGTCCATGAGGACCAATTTTGAACCAATACCAATTCTGGGAGGATTTTTTGCGTTCTTTTTGACCTTCAAAAAAGGCATTTTTTTCTTAGTTTGAAGATATTTCTCTTAAAATTCCCAATATCATTTATGTTTCTAGCTTCCAGCAAAACCAGGATATTGAGGAAACATGTAACAAATGTGCTTCTTTGGAAGTTCAAACATTTCAAAAATCATGCTTGAGAATGAATCGATATTATTTCGAATTTTATATTACGAATTATTTGATTAATCAGAATTTTTTATTGTAAATATATATTAATTAAAATCAACTAATGATAAATATCTTAATCGTGTTTGAAATGAAACATCATTTATTATTTTACCGTATTTGGAATTTTCTGACGATCACACAAAATTTAATAGCTAAGTATAACGACATGAAATTCATGAAGATTATTTTGTGTACTGTATAATTAAATAAAAATTTATCTCAAATGTGAAAATTTGAACATTTTGTGATAATAAAATATATTATTATTTGAGCAATAAATAATATACTTTCCTTCTAGAAGGTAAGCAAAATAAGAAAATTAAACAGATGCTTAATACATTGCCTATTAATTCTATATATTACATCAATTCCATGCCCACATCATATATAAATTATAAATCACTGTTCACAAAAATAATATGATTGAAACTTTCAAACAAATAAATTTTCAGATAAAATGAAATAAAATAATTTTTAAATGCCTAATTTAACTTCTCGGTAATTAATTATATTTCAGTAGGAATTCGAACATTTTTTTCTTTCATATTAAAATAAAATTTACTGATCGATTCTCGATCTTCCTACCCTTAATGAACTACTACCGAATCACTATCAAACCATTTCGGTATCTCAAATGAATGATCATTCCGCAATCAACTCATCGCTGACTTCAGACAGTAGACAGACACAACACTTTATTAGCATCAGGACAACATTCCAACCAGACTCGACAGCTTAAGCAAAAGACGTCAGCAGTCATTTCGAGATTGTCAACTGCATACAGTCATGACAATATCAAAATAACAGGCTTACCGCTGGTGCATATTTAGCGTATCCCAGGGTGGCGAATAGCATTTCCATTAAATACATTTTCGATTCTCAAGTAACTACGAGCAGTCATTGGCATTTGCCTTCCCTAATAGCTGTTGGCTAGTGCGCAGCGATTTCAAACACTGATTCAGAACCTCAGATGGTAATAACTTTGCAAGGTCCACGAATATATCTTGACTCAAACCACGAATAGACTACGTTATGGTTTGTTTGGTGGAAAAGCTTGCGGAGATTGTGGTTGTATTAACTTAAATGATTTATAATATAAAACTCTCTTGCAATGAAGTGTACTCTAATATAAGACTATTGTCATTAAATATTTATCAGTTGACTAATCTAGATGTATTTGCATAAATTCAGGAGAGTAACAAGTATCAACACAATTTATCCTTCAGTTGATTGATTTGATTTTGCATTAGCCATTTTAGTAAGATAAATACTTGTAACAAGATAATCCATACTTTCTTCCACCTGAAAGTTTGAAGAACAAGACATTAATATATTAAATAATTTTCTACTAATATCGTTTCTCCTGTGCAGCTAAACAAACCTTAAAGAAGGACAGATTGTATTCGCATAAATTCATGTATGTCCTTCCCTGAAGAACTAATTTTATTGAAACTGGTAGAACCTCAATTTTGCTGAAGCTATCGGAGTATTGAAAGCTAAATTCTTTTCATAATAAAATTACCATTTCTGAAAATTAAAATAAATGGAAAGTAATTCAACATTGTATTATGTCTGTGCATTCCCAACCATCCAGATGATCACTTATTAAACAAACACTTAACAACAAAAAAACAAACCTGCCATGAAACTTTCACGTAAGAAATTAAGCCTATGTAGCTGATTGCATTTGAAACATAATAAATTTTCTTAAAACTTCATCAAAAGAAATATGGACGAAGGACAGTGAATTTGATCTATTATGGGTGTTCAATCAATACAAGGTACATGAAAATTGATATGCCAGAATTGAAGTAAGCATTAAAAATATCATCAAACATTTAGATAGAATAAAGTACAGTAGTATAAATTCACTAAAAAAAGGAAAAAGTTAAGGATGCACTTTATCTTAATGAATTTTAAATAAAAGAGATGAGCATACTAGAGAAAGACTATACATTTCATCCCTATTTAATCGTTTGATGCATTAACTTCCTTTAATTTGCTTCTAAAAGCAGCTTTGAACGTCTCTCCAAATTTTATCTTAAAACTTTAAGTTTTCTATCATAAAAACCCCATTTATGTGTATATCTGTTCTGAGAAATTGCATTTTTAATATAATTTTGTATTTTCAGTGTTTCATGAAATAAAAGTCTCCCAATTACTATGCATTAAAGATGAAGTATATAAGCCATGTTTCATAATGTTCATGCTTTGTAAAGTCGGGAATACGCTTAATCTTTTAAGTATAAAACCCTTTCACTGAATAAAAGGAATAAAATAATTTAAGACACGAATATTTTTAAGAAAATAGGAAAATATCATTTTAGGAATTACTAATTTCTAAAACGTAAATTTAATTGTCATCAAGGAATAGCACTTACTTACCAGCACATTCAGAACCTTGATCTTCAACACGAACCTCATGAAACTCGAGATACCCTACTAAACATATGAAAATAAAATATCATAGACATATTTCGCATATATAATCTACCAAATACTTGATTTGCGTACATTGCTCGAAATATAAATCCCTGATTGTATATTGCATAAAAAATACATAATTATTTGTTTCATTGTTTTAATTACCAATTTATTATATTTCAGAGGAATTCGAGTATATTCTCTTTTCTTACCAACATGAAAAACATCTTAAAATTGGTACTACAGTAAATCTTAATTGCTGCACTTCCTTTACAGCGCTATCAAATCTTCATCCTTTCGCTTTTACTAATCATTGACTCTATCCTGTAATCAACTCATCGCAGACTCTACTCAGAAGCCAGACATAATACTTCATTACTTTCATTAACTGCATTCCGACAAATTTATCGTAAGCCATGAAGAGTCAATTCGAGAAGGACAGCTGTGCGTAATCATGAGCATATCAAAATAACAGCATTACCACCATTACAAATTTAGCGTATTCACGAATGCAGAAAGGTATTTCTATTGAATACGTTTTCGATTTCAACCAATAAGTAATTATAGCAAAGACGCTCTTGACATTTGCCTCATCAGATTGTCTATGGTGAGTGAGGAGCTATTTCAAACATTGATTCAGGATCACCCAACGTAATAATTTGATATTGTCCACGAATATATCGTGATTCATACCTCGAATAGTCAATGATTATTTGTTTGCAGGAAAGACAGCTGAGATTCGATTTGGAGATATATCTCAGTAATGCCGATGTGATTGGATAAACTTGTACGACGAATTGCCCTTAAAAAATTGTTCTCAAATATAAGCACATTATCAGAAAATATTTAGCATGTATCATATCTTAATTTTACTAGAAAAAATTATCAATAATAAAATGCTTAATTAAATTAATTCTTTGATTGAAAGAGGCATCTAGATATTATTTTCTTTTTTATTAATCAGTTGTCATAATTAGTAATGAAAAAGGTGCAAATACCCACATTAGTAAACATGGACTCACTTTCTTAAGCAATTCATTAAAAAAAATTTAAACAAAAGAACTGATTTTGGATCATTAAAAACAATATTAAATTAATAATAAGTCAAACATACGTATCAATCATATAAAAATGTTTGGCATTTAAAATCGCTTCACTGTCATCCCTGTACAGAAAAGAAAAGAAGTTGAATGAATTATTGCTCTTATCTAACAAATTTATTTATCTTCTCTCATATATAATTTAATTTACTTTTGTAATTTCTCAAACTTTATATTTCATGGCGAAAATGTATTCCTCTCTGCAATCTATCCAGATACTCCATACTAATGGAAAATTATTGCTTCGTTCTTACTTAAAAGCTTAGTACTAAAACTCATTAGAGCATCTAGATACATTGTTGATATAATTCCTAAGTACGAAGATAATTCATCTACAAGCTATGATATGTACATATAAAATTTAAATTGATGAAAAGAGTTTAATACAAATAGCATGATGCTATATAACTTTAAATGTTTTGAAAATGGCGACAGAGTAAACGCCGATACATATAAAAGAAATTAATCTGATTGTATTGCCAACAGATTTAATTTCTAGAACTTAATTTTTTTAAATGAAATTTACAAAAACAGTATTATAAATTAGTTAAATAGAGTTAAGAACATATGTAGCAATTATAATTTCTGCAAAATGAAAAATTAGTACTACTTAAAAATAACATTCATTCAAAAACCTCCATCCTCTTTTTACGTTCCTCTATTTAATGGCTTTAAATTAAATGTAGTGGATTATCTATGAGATCTTTGATCATGTAGACTTCAGAAGTAAAGAACACAAGGTCTACTACAGACTACAAGATCTCATTTGTTCATCTTCCAAACGCATTCTTCAGGTATACTTTAATGGGCCCATTTCAAAGCGTTAGAAATTAAGAATTAAAATATTTTTACCTTAAAATGAAATCTTGAAATTCCATGGCGAATGAGTCTCCCAATAACACCATCTTTGGTTTCATTGCCTTCTTTGATATAGCACAGGCCGGATAAAGAAGTAGGATTTTCAGCCGAAAATGCTATGTTCATTTTTATCTATTTGACAATTTTATTAACTATTGTGTTATTTACAAATCTAATTTGGTAATTTTAATTTATTTCTCTAAGTCTATTCGTCCTTATCATTTTTCCATTTTTTTTATTTTATGGTTTAAGGCAAAAACAAATTTTTTTAGCTAATGGCAAATAGTCGTGCGATGCGCACAAATTAAAAACTATTCCCATAGATCTTTGTTCATAGTTCCTTTTGAAGCATCTTTGGTCTCCGATTAAGCCAGTTGATGCAAGCACGTTTAAAAGTGCTGAGGAATACTTTTGAAGGTCAACCGGTTTTCAGTAGTGGTTAAAAGTTAGTTTTATTTATCTAGTGCAATTTTTTTTAATTCCAACAACTTTCTTTTAGCTTTAGTTAATATCATTTTTTATTTCTTTATTATTCTTAAGATATGAATGTATCTTTTGTTTGTATGAGTATATATATATAAATATATATATATATATATATATATATATATATATATATATATATATAACAAATACGAAACAAACATAGCAGAAATGCAAAAGCAACATACACAAAATAAACATTCAAAAAACAAAATGTCAAGAAAAAAATCTGCGGTAAGAAAAAGTCGAAAGTGGAATATATATATAAAAGGGGAAGATAAAATAATATAGAAAAATATAACACAAACGCAACGAATGCGCAAAAATGCTGCAATGACTTTTATGATATTGATATATATATATATATACTCATACAAACAAAAGATACAAAGATATATATATATAAAAGAGGCAAAACATAATAGAAAAACAATAAAATAAATTACAAACATTCATATCAAATTCGAAAGGATATGAAAAAAACGAATTGAAAGTATATCCGAGTCAAGACAAAAATGCGAATAGTAACAGATAGAAAAATATATAAATATATCCCATACACAATGAATGCGCTAAAAGCTGCAAGTCCAAAGTGCATTCATTTCACATTTTATACTTTTTCATTTTACTATATATATATATATATATATATATATATATATATAACTTATTATATATGATCATACAGAAACAAAGTAAACAAGACATATCGAGAAGCAAATCCTATACTAAAAAGTCATTATTTCAACAATACAACCAAATTTAAAACAAAATCTAAAGAATTGAAAATACTATAGATACCATGAACAACAAATTAAGTATAAACATTTATATGTCAACATGTAAAAATCTCTGTTGTTATTAAAAGTATTGAAAAAGGCAATCCAAGTATATGGAGTTTTCAACAATTAATATAGCAGCTTGGCTGTGGACAAGCTTTAGCCAGGTTAAATTAATTTTGCTGTACAAATCATCCCTGTTATTAAAGTTGATAAAAAAACAAACAGGGTAATTTACCCTAAAATGAAAGAATTTAGAAAGAAAAATCATACACTAACCCTAACAATAAAACATAACTATATAATAAGGACTAAAATTCAATATAAAAATATGTAATACAACAATATATTGCACTAGTATATTGCACTAAAAACAATAATATATCATTCAATAAAATACCCATACTTTTCTTTAAATATTAAATAATCAGTGTCTCTATCTATCCTTACCAGAATTCAACATTTTTAATATAAACCGCCACTTAGCTTGACATCACAGATTGCCAAAACTAGGTTTATACAACTATGAAACAGCATAATTGACCAAATAATATAATTAATTTTGATATTAAAGAATTAGTAATATACCTATATTAAAAATCTAAAATCAGTTAAAAATATAATACAATTATTAATCTATATATTATTTGAAAATTGGTAAAAATGTCTATTAATAAGAAAAATTTCAATTTAAAAATCCTGGCGCCATCTATGTAGTAAATTTGAAACCAATAAATCAATAACCCAATTTGAATAAGATTACACATTACAAGTAAAATATGAAAAAACACAAACCTACCATCAAAGAAATAAAAATATTCCGTTAAATACCAATATGAATGTTTTATTCTAAATGACCTAAATATTTCTTATCTACATAAAGTCTTAAAAGCATTTTGGCAATCCATAATCCATTGCAAAACAATAAAAAAATTTTACGTTCTTAATTCTATTATCATTGTCTGTTACTAAATTATTATTTCTAATTATATAATTTTTCACTAAATTCTTGAAGACTGAAATGCTAAGATTACTATCCCAAAAAGGGAATTTATTAATTTGAAAATTAAATGCATTAATTTTATCAGTGATATCTGTTACTATTTTATTATCTATAATTTTTATATCTAGATCTAAAAATTCTGCAGCTAATTCATTGTCATTAGTTTTTATAAGTTTTAAGTAATCAGGATAGAAGTCAATATGTGGCTCAAGGTCAATTTCTTTATTGAAAAATATTAAATCATCTATATAACGGAATAATATACTATGGCAATAATTAGTAAAATCTTTCTCATAGTAGTGTAGGTAAATATTTGCTAAATTATTGCTAGATGCACCTCCTTGAGGTAATCCTTTAATTTGATGGAAAATCCTATTATCAAAAAAGATATATTTTTCTTTTAGAACAAGATTAATTAGATTTTTAAAATTATTAATGCTAATATCTTTTTTAAGATCAATGTATATCAATCTTTATGTATATTTACTAGGGTATTGATCAAATCTTCAATATCTATACAATTAAATAAATCCTGGAAGTCAGAAGTATGTCTACATCTTTAATTACATTTAATAACTCTACAGTATTATTTACTATCATTGTATCTTTTTGCTTATTTAAATTCTCTATCACTGTCTGTATGTATTTTTGCAAGAGTTTGCCAGATTTTGTGATATAAGTACTACAGCCATTAGTAAAGCTTCTAAATTTAAGAGGACTTTTGTGAAATTTTGGAGAAAGAAAGATGTGAGTATAATCTTTTTTAATATAATTAATTCCCAGTTTTTTATGGAGGGCATGAATTCTATTAGAAATTTCTCTGTCACCTAATTTTGTCTCTTTATAAATATCGCTGTTAATAATATGATCATTAAGTATTTTTTTGTAATAATATTTACAAATTATAGCAAATTTTCTGTGCAGTTTGTCTATATTGACTATTACAAATCCTGTTTGCAACTCTTAAATTTGTTATATATATATATAGCACAAATCGCAAACTGAGAGTAAATCGTGCGATGGAAAACACAATTAAAGCGCAATAACTTTCATTCAGGAGATGAAGTTATCGTGAATTGTTAAAATATTAAAAGTTTGACATTTCATTCAATCTGTTACGCCGTAAGGCCTAAAAAAAATGATTTTCATCCTTAATGTTAAACCAGAAACAGAGAGAGGAGTTTTGAAAAATTAAAATCAAAAGCACGATGTGATATAACATTGGAGCAAAGTAAGAATAAATTTTACATACCAGAAGGTCGGATGTTTACTTGGCGGTGCTTGCGGAGGGTTATGATGCAGACCGGGTTGAAGGGTTGTTAGCAGAGTGTCGAGTTGCACGTTCCGCGTGGCTGTTGCCAGGAAAGTGTAGTATGTTGGGAACTTACTACACTTTATATATATATATATATATATATATATATATATTAAACCATTAAAACTCAAATAATATTTTTATCATATACACCTATTAAACCCTCTTTTAAAATTAAATATAATAAACTATATAACCTAATATTATTCACACATTGAAATACAGAAAGCTAATAATATTAAAAACTATTACTATGAAAAAGCCAATCCAGATATGGAATTCCAACAATCAAATGCCAATCGACCTGAGGAATCGATTATGTCACATTATTTCGAAATTTATAGACGCCAACCTTCTGTGAGGGTCAATTGTTGGAAAAAGACAAATATAGGAGTAAATTTCCAAAATATATTAAGAAAAGACCGATAAAATTAACTAAATGCTTACTGCTTCAAAGTCATAGCAAAATTTGCCAAAAGCTAAATACGAATTACAGTTCCGCATTTATTGTGAAAATATTTTAACTAAAATATGTTATATATACTATATTAAATCATCATTAATAATTAAACTACAGATATATATATTTTAAGAACATTATATTAACCTATTTAAATTAGATATTAACATTTAAATAATGATGTGATACTGCATTTTGCAGACTATTTCTAATAATATTGGCGCCATCTACTAATGTTAAGATGTAATAAAACTCACTGAAATCAAAGGATATGAATATTCAAATTAATCAATTCTAAT
The DNA here is from genome assembly GCA_013235015.1 of Araneus ventricosus. Lineage (NCBI taxonomy): Eukaryota > Metazoa > Arthropoda > Arachnida > Araneae > Araneidae > Araneus > Araneus ventricosus. The sequence continues at coordinate 8,931 of BGPR01017669.1, read as the reverse complement.
GTACTATTCTTTTAAATGTGTTAATAATTTTTTGTTAATATAAGCAAGCATGAAATTAATAGGAAATCCATATATCAGGGCATTTTCAATAAATGTATCGATATAGGATCTAAGTTTTTTACTATCTATGATTAAAATTTTGCTTGTATGTAAAAAGTTCAGGATGATGTTTCGAAAGATTTGAATACTTATATTGCTATTCCAGAATGGTAGCCTATTCATATTAAACATAAAAGTGTTTCTTTTATCTAAAATTTCCGTATTTAGTTTATTGTTAACAATTTTGATCTCAAGACAAACATATATATATATATATATATATATGTTTGTTTGTATGTAGAAAGAAAACGCGAAGTAGTAGTAACAGGTAAAGTAAATTATCAAGAAACAAAACATAAACAAAAAGTGATTCTCTTGACGATGCATTCATTAGTTTTTAAGACTTCTTTTATAATCTTAAAGAAACATGTTGGAATATAATTTCGATTGTTCTCCTGTGGCATTAAATAAGATATTTACGGAAAAGAAAATTTGGTTTGATTGAAGAATTTCCAAAAAATTGCGAATTTATTCTTACTAATTCATACAAATTTCCTTTGATATCCATTTAAGTTAAAACAAAAATATTTGTTTCTTTATTGAATTAAAAAAATATTAAATTTCATTTAAATAGTTTCTGTTATTGATGACACTGAAATATAAAATAATGAATATCAATGTTTAATCAACAAAAGTTTACAATGCAAATAAAATGAAAGGCAGGCACCAAAATTTTTATATTAGTTAGATTTATACAAGTTATTAATTCAATATTTGACTATAAAATAATAATTTTTTTTTGCTAAACGTGTTTCATGTTTGCTTATGCTCCTATGCATAAGACAAAATAATATATTACTTATTCTATGTTTTGACAAATCCTAGCGGAAGTTACCATTTTAAAAATTCAGTAGGCACTTTTAAGGTCTTTTCTTCTGAAAAACATCTTCCCATTTGAATCTTTTAGTAAGATAAAGGCAGCAAAAACAAAGAAAAAGAAAAAAATATTAGCTACAGCGAAACACAGAGAGGCCGCTTTCTTCGAAATCAAACAATAACAAAATATATTAAAGAAATAAAACATAACATCACCTCACTGACATTGGGAAAAAAATAAGCGACACGACACTGTTAAAAGAGAAATTCTCAAATACCTAGATGCATAGTCAGATTCTACATCATATGCTGAAGAGATACAAAACTTAAAAGAAAGAAATCTGAATATAAATATCAGGAAAAAAATGTATCCAAGTTGCTTTCGTATCAACCAACGAAAAATGGAAATCTGTCAGTTCGTCACACCTTTAAACTCTCAGAGAATCGCTTCGCTACGAATATTCACATTAGCACTTGGAGACAGAAGCAAAATCAAAAAGAACAGAAAAAACTAGAACACTTTTACTATTTTGACACGTACAAAATAAAAAGTGTTCCACATTCTATTAGTTCAGCCTCCTAAAAATGAGCTATTTGCGTTGAAACAAAGAGAAAATGTAATATGCTTTTAAAATGTAATTCTTTTTTCCAGGTTTAAACGGAACTCTATTTGTGACTAAAATAAATTGTGCATATCTTCCCAGTAAAAAAATAGGCACTTGCGAATATTTTTTTAATTTTTGAAAAAAGACATTTTAAGTCAGTTTTTAAGTTGTAGAATGACTTCACATGTATTCACTAAATTTTAAACATGAATTAATGGCATCAGTCTGTATCCGGTGAAATATCCAAATAATATGAGAATACATTTGTAATATAAACGATTACCCAACTCAATATTTTGAGATTTAATTAAAGAAACAAATGAAATATAAAAAGAGTTTCTCATGAAATATTCATCCATTAGACATCAATTCATGATAATAACAATTCTATGTTATCAGAAACGTTTTCAATGTCATCAATAGAGAAGTATTGGTTTCAATCAAAAGCAGAACCTTAACTAATTGCTGCACATATTTAAAACTTTTATTTAAATACGTTTTGTTTTTAATCTTAACAATTTCGCAAATGCTATTAATATATGTAAATATTCGCTATACATCTATGTAAAATAAATTTCGATTAAAAGACATGATCACAATTTATTGCTTTATAGATTAATCTAAAATGCTTAACTTGTTTGACATAATAAGGCTTCACGTAATTTGGTCTATCATCTAAATTTTTCAATTCCAAATAACTAGTCAAATATTCCGACTTCTCATAATTTGTTCTTAACTCCGTTAACAACCAAATTAATTCCACTGAATATATTTTGATGAATATCTGAAATCTAAGTTATTATGGACTATTTAGAGTAAAAAATGTGAAATGCAAGCAATTGTTTTGATAATTTTGAAACCTGTCCTCATTTGAGGATGCTGTGCGATCCAGCGATGAAAAGTTATTTTTGTTAGTGAAGTCAACAAGGTTTGGTATCACATATAAAAATTAAATATATTTTTTTAATTTTTAGACAAATTTGATTTAAATTATTTTATTTTTTAAATATTTAACAAAAATATCGACTGAATTTTGTATTTTTAGTGTTTAAATTTTATATTTTCCTAATAATAACGATAGATAAACTGGACATATTTGACAAAAAGTACATAACACGTTAATACATAAAATGTTTTCAAACACATAGCACTCATGAAATACATTTATATGCACAAATATCATTATCATCCTTAAGTAAAAAGTAATCTTTTACTTCGGCAGCATATCTAAGCTTTTCATATAAAATAACGTCATATACTTTCTGAGTGAAAATCTTTTTCACTCATTTCTGTTACACTTAACTGGCACATTTCAGCTATAATATTTCAGAAATTTTATTTATCCCTATTTTTTTTCATTGAATTTTGAATATTCAGGGTCAACTTTTGATCAATTTAATTTTGATAATTTTTTTTAAATTTCTGATGGAGATGGTCCCGTATAATCTTCATCGAAAGAGATAATATTCATTAATTTATCTGACATTTTGATTTCAGCTATATCTGCTATATCAGACACTGCAGGTATAGTTGTAAGTTCATCATCAAAATATTTTTAATCGATTAACTCGTCAACGCCCTGTGGAATTGCAATCATATCCGTTTCACTTTGTTCTAAAAACAAATATCCCAGCTAAAAAAAATCTGCAGAAATTTTTTTTTTCTTAAGGATATCTGCAGATTTTTTGAAGACAGAATATATCTGCATTTTTTCTTCAATTTAATCTGCAGAAAATTTTCTTATTATATTTTCCTCTAAATATTCTGCAGATTTTTTGAAGACAGAAAAAATTTGAATTTTTTCTTCAATTTAATCTGCAGAACATTTTCTTATTCTATTTTTCTCTAAATATTCTGCAGATTTTTTTGAAGACAGAAAAAATTTGCATTTTTTCTCCAATTTAATCTGCAGAAAATCTGCCAAAAATTTTCTTCTTATATTTTTCTCTAAATATTCTGAAGATTTTGTAAGTCAGCAAAAAATCTGCATTTTTTCTTAATTTAATCTGCAAAAAATCTACAAAAAATTTATTTTTATTTTTTCTCTAAATATCCTGTAGATTTTTTAAGACTTCGCATTTTGTCTTCAATTCAATTTGCTGCTATTTAGCAGATTTTCACAAAATCATTAAACTTGACCAATATTTGTTGATTTTGTGAAGATTTAACTGCAATTTCATAATATCTGCATTTCTGTAAATACATATTTTGCACCACATTCTCTAATATTGCAGCTTAATTTTTTAAAGGATATAAAACCAAGTTAGAATGAAATTATCATTATTGTTTAATTCTACAGCAGACAGGAGTTTCAAAAAATTTTCCAATCGAAAATTGTCTTAGGCACTAAATTTTTTAAATATGCCACTGAAGAAATGAATTCTAAATTAATCTTTAAAATGAATATTTGAGGTTTTACCATTTTAAACTTTTCCCCATAACTTAATTAATTTCTAATTAGTTTCCCAACTGTCTTTCTGACTATATGGACTCCACCAACTTTCTGCCAATGTGCTCGCTCACGAGGACAGAGGTGTTGCTCCATAATATATATGTCTTTCTGACTAGCTATTTTCCTCCAAAAAGAAAGGAAAAGTGGAGCTTGCGCCATTTGGATGGAAAGAAGGCTTACCAGAAAGATAGAAGGTGAAAACGAATGTATTGAAACAGAGAATCTAAATCATAGAACAAAAATATTGCTAATCTCATCTGTTACTCATCTCTACGACTTTGAAACACGTATTCTGACATTGGTTGATTTTTACACCATTAGATGGCGCCACGAGAGCTATGGTGACGCTAAAACTCAAATAGATTAATTTATCCCCACCTTGTGTGTTGCCGGTGTCGTTGTGGTTAGCGTTCCCGCCAGTCAACATAGGATCGCGGGCTCGAATCCCGGACAAGATGAGTTTGAAGCTTTGTTACAATCTGAATCAAGTAAGTTGAATCACAAATTATATTAATTAAATTAATAATTACATTAATTGAAATTAATAATTAAACCTTGACTGTAGAAAAATCTGCCGAAAAGCTGGAGGTATTTGGAACATATTTCTTTCAGATATTCTACATTTTTTTTTCTACAGAAAATCTGAAGGTATTTGAAATATGGTTTTCTTCAGACATTCTGCATTTTTTTTGCAGAAAATCTGAAGGAAACATGTTCCGAATACCTTCAGATTTTCTGCAGATTTTTTTTAGCTGGGATTCTCAAGCTTCATCATCCCTAAGAAACTTACGAGACATGGTTATTACCCTATATTTTCCTAAAAATAAGATAAAATTTAAATATTTGCCTTGAAAAAGTTTAACGATTATATTGTTCAATCATTAATCACAACGTGCGAAGAAATGAATGATTCTGAAAATTTAAATAAAAGTTAACTGCAACGCCCACCGTCCTCAATTGAGGACATAATTATATAACATCACATTTGAAAAGGAAAATTTCAAAAATACAAAATAATTTACTATCATATGTTTGCGTAGTACTTTAAAATAAAGAATTATAATAGACGTGATGTCTCATCTTGTTTTCAGTTGATACAGCTGCTCAAAAACCAAATGCATCTCCGAGTCTTTAAAAATGCAAATCAAAAAATTATGAACAGTAGCAGCCACATGAAAATTCGTATGAATGTTCATTTTAATGTCATCTACCATTTTTAAAAATAAAAAAATCTTTTCAAGGAATCGAAAAGATTAAACACATTATTTTATATACTGTCCTCAAATGAGGACGCTGGGCGTTAATGAGTAAATATGATTATTTTCAGTCAACAATAAACATTTAAAACTACTTGAATGAACTCTTGTCTCCTCAATGTTATATCCACGTCGATGAAATCACTCAGAAAACTTAGAAAAGTATGTAGTTTTGACAAACCCTTGTTATATTCTCAAATGCGAGGATTGATCCAAAAAAATTTACAAGCAGCAGCATTTGAAAAGTAATTATTGTGGAGGAAATATTTTTATCCTGAGTGGAGACAGATGGTTCTAGTTGTCTTACAGTGATTGTGCTGGTAGGTGCTGTAAGTTCGTAGGCGTATGAATGCGATTGAATCGGCAAGACGTTTAGAAATGGGGTCTCGCTTGGAGGTGCGAGCCGTGACTCGTTTCTTATGGGTAAAGAATGTGTTCACATCTGAAATTCACAGTTAAACCGGTCTCGCTCGTACCACTTTGACAAGGTTACTTGAAGCCATCCGACGCAAACGCCCTTGCATGTTGAGCGATGGTGTCATAATCCTGCATGACAATGAAAGGCCCTATGCTGCTCGCAAAACTCAAGAATTGCTGCAAAGGTTCAAGTGGAAGTGTGGAGCTACTCTCCATACAGCCCAGATTTGGCACGCAGTGAGTATTTACTCTTTCATAAATTGAAGAACATTTATCTGGAACAATTTTCTCTTCAGACAGTGACGTGAAAACAGCTGCTGAGAATTGGCTTAATGGGTAGGGACGTGATATTTACGAAGACTGGTTAAACATGTTGATCCTGCGTTCAGATAAATGCCTAAATAGATTTGGTGATTATGTGGAAAAGTGACCGGCAAGTATGCCTCTTAATTACCTTCTGTATTTTCTGTCTATTTTTAATAGATAATTTCTTCCCCTTGTAAACTTTTTTGGACCCATCCTCTTCTACAGTTGCAAAGTCCAAATCCACAACATTAACTGTGGAGACGAGAAACGTAAAGGGAAATAAAAATAGAAACCCATACACATGTTGCTTTAACTTCAATTGACGAATAATGGAAATCTATAAATTCATCGCACCTTTAAAGTCTTCAAGAGTCGATTTAGCACAAATATTCACAAAGGCACTTGAGAGCAAAAGCGAAAATAGTAATACTTTTATAAGTCTGACATGTTCAAGAATTTTGGTGAACAAAAAAGTTCTGTCATGTTCAGTAATTTCGCTTATGAAAGTAATACTAACTTACTTACTAACTTACTTAGTGATACTAAGTAAAACTAATAGATCTTCAACATCTTCCTTGAAATAAAAGTTGCAAGCATAAAGAGCAAACTCATATAAAATGCGCGTTTTTGTGTGTTAAATGAAGTTACTTCTTCGACAAAAGTACAGATAAATAAAAATAATATTATGAATGGACATACGTTGGTTTGACAGTAAAGCTTTCCATGGGAGTCTGATTGATATATAATAAATATTTGTTGTCGTGTTTCTGTCATTTGTTAAAATTGCAAATGAAAATACAGAAATATTGTTTTGAATTTTTCTGTACAGAACCATGTCATTCGTTTGAAGGCAAACACACCAAACAAGAAAAGATAAACTTAGTTATTTTTTAAAAATTAAAAAATATCGTTTTTGAAAATTTTTTCTCTGAAGTTTCTAGGTCTACATTTTAAAAATAGAATTCAGAATTCTAAAGTAGAAAAATAAAAAAAAATAAAATTCAATCAAAAGGCACAAAAAATAAATGGTTAAATAATTAATCGTTTTTCAAAGAAATATAGAATTAAATATTTTAAAATAATTATTTAATTGTTAAAGTGTTCTTTTAAAATGCGTTACATTTACGGCTATGAAACTTGTTAATATAAATTCGCTTAAATCAAAAATAGATGTACCTAGAAAATTCATATTTTCTTTATTTACTTTATTATCTTTCATTTTTTTTATTTACTTTATCTCCGTGTCGAGAAAAAGTAAAGTGTATCGTAACAATTTATGACAGAGATATTTCTCGATGAAGTGACGTTTCGATTTCAACTTTACACATTTTTGTTTCCTCGTATATTAAATATACAAGGAGAAAGTGTTGTAATCATTTAAAAAGTCGAATACAATATTTTTATGAATATTCACTATTTAGACCTCTCCTAATCTACGAAACTAAAATGAAAATTAGAATTATTTAATTTTTATTTCAGAAAGGCCGATAACTGCCTTATATAAAAAGCATCATGTTGAAACGCATTGTACAGATAAAGAGGAAAATGAATAAATCATAATTTCCAAATGATTTGCATCATTTTCTTTATATAAACGTATTATTATAGAAGTAAAATTTTTTCGTTATTATTTGAATTTTAAAGAATCTATTTATTTCTCTCAGTTATATTAAAGCATTGAATGAATAATTCTGATAAAAAAAACACTATAATATAAATAGCAACACTCAACTCCTAGCAACTAAAAAATCCTACGCTTCAGGTTCCTTATAAAAAACAAATTTTGGTAATTTTTATCCTAGAATAAATTTAATCGAAATGATACCTACCGAAGAACAGAAAAAAAATGGTCCAGTCACGTTCCTACCGTTGTGAGTCAAAGAGAATTCCATTCATTCGTGATTTCTGGTAGAATAACCGAAACAATGTCCTTTTATCAACTAAACCTTCCAACACGTATCATAGCCATTTGGAGACACATATAGATCAGTTTCTAACCAATACCAATTCTAGTAGAATTATTTTAATTCCTTTCTGACCTACATAAAAAGCCATTTTTTAGCAATTTGATCATATTTCTCTTAAAATTCTCATTCTGATTTTGGTTCCTAGCTTCCAGCAAACCAGCAAACACAGGAAATTGAGACTATAGGAAACAAATAGGTGTCTACGGAAGTACAGAATTTTTTAAAACTGTTTCTGAGCGTGAAGCAATATTATTTCCGAAATTTGTGGAATTTAGAATTACGAAACGGAAAAATTTGGATTCTTTGAAAAAGTCACTCTTTTGAAATGAAATGTACTCAACATTGCCTTTTTATTTCTTCTTTTTTAATGTAAACATCAAGCGATTGATAAAAATTAAAATTCATATTTTTTAATCGTGACTGGTTATTAAAAACTATGGTTTTTATTTGAATAATTATTAAATTTTTGTCTAAATATTAATATAATTGCTTCAAAATAAAATAATCCTTGCGTACTCCTGTAAATGCATAGAAACTACATCTTTATATCAGATTTTTTTTCGTATCTCAGCATTTAAGAGATAAGAATTTTTATTCAATAGTGAATGAGCTCATATATACTTCTCAACATCTACATTTTTAAAAGAACATATATGAAGAAAAATGTTGATTTTTATGCTTGAAGACAAAATATTTTGTATTTTGAAGATAAAGTAGAAGTTTTCTGTATAGATACTTTATAACATCCTCTGCCTCTAATAAGAGTACTATTTGCTTACTTCGAAAGATTCACCAGAACTTTTAAACATATTGTTTTATGAAATTATGTTAATATCATACATTCGCATTTTTCAGTAAATTTTCAGCTTTCTCTTTTTATTGATTGTTATATTCCTGGAAGCATACATATATATATTATTCTATTAGTTTTTCCTATCTTAATTATTTGCAATAATTTTTTTAATAAGGTGAGAGAAATTTTTGGATTTTTATTTTTGACTATAGATAGGGTA
>BGPR01017668.1:0-32115 GCA_013235015.1 Araneus ventricosus | reverse complement strand
GTACTGTCCATAAAAAATTTGGCATCTTATGTGGAACTTTACTAAGACGATAAAAAAAATTGAATTGTACTATCCATAAAAATTTTGTTGTATACATATTCTTTATGTTTTTGAATAAAAGTTTGAAGTTTTACGGATCTTTTTGGGACACCCTGTATTTTGTCTTTACTATTATACTTTGGTCCTTACACTTAGCTCGCACCTTTTTGTTTTGAATCGAATAACAGAAACTTCCTCCACTTTTATTGGTTTAATTCTCTTAAGCCAGCTAGAGAGATAATTTCAATGCCTGAAAGCCAGGAGAGATTAATTTTTCGTTCAGGAAAGAGAGTGAAATTATCCCTTTCTTTACATAAATTCAAGGAGGACGATACTCTGTGTTGAGCCACCAATTTTCAACAAAGAAAGGAATGATCTTAATCCATTAAAATCTCCCAGGAACCCAGAACCGCCCGAATCCGGTCTCAGTCGAAAGGGGAGGTTTGAGACGGGATTTGACTCATAGGGTTAATAGTAAACGTACAACCGAGCAACAATTCATTTCTCTTACTGCACTATATTTGCTATATAACTCGGAAAGTAAACAATAGATCTTTAAAACCAAAGCAACAAGAGAGCGAAAAATAAAATGGTTCACAACAAAAAGTCGCCCGTATGCTCCCGGCAAAAGGAATATGGGAGAAATACATTTTTAATTAAAATTGATTAATTAAAAACGTTGTTTAATTAATTTCAAAATTTGTTCAACTAATATTAATTAATTAAAAACTGTATTTGTTCAATTAATGTTACATAATTAAAAAATAGTTTTAAAAGTATCATTGCTCTGTGCAATGGAAGTATAAATTACTCTCAGTGGCATTTTTACTGATGCTGTATACATAAGGCATCCTGTTTCTACCATTTAGTGATACATTTATGAATAGAAATATGATTAGTAATCTTCTTTAAGTCATCATTAAAGTAATAACTTCCTATTTTTAAAACATGGCAACAAATTTCATGCCACAGAATGCATTAGACACCTTTCTTCCATGCAACACGGTTAAACAAAAGTCGTTATAACTTCATATAAAACTTCTTAAAAAGCACTTAATTCCACCTCAGGTTCCCTTAGAAAGATATGGAGGTCAGATAGCCGTTAACTCGCCATTCAAATGAGATATCGACAAATGCGTAAAATAAAAAATGGATGAATGAAATGATTGAATTTATAGCAACAAAAATAGCTTCGTTTGTTTTAATCTGAATGAAATTTTTGTTAAAAGAATGAAGCTTTCTATTGTTAAAACATTGCGATAAATTCCATACCAGAAATTTGCGAAAGTGTGGATTGACAACATTTCAACCATCTATCTTACATGCAACATGGATAAGCAAAAGCTCTTATAATTTTAAATAACGCTCTGTTTAAGCAAAGAGCTGAAAGCAACATCAAGAAGAGGTATGGCAGGCCAATGTTATCTCATCATTCAGATGATATATTGCTAAATGCATAAAATAAAAAATGAATGGATTGAATGATTGAATTTATAATTACAAATATAATTTACAAATTTTCATCTGAATGAAATTTTTGTCAAAAGAATTAAAATTCCTATAGTTAAAGCATCAATTCAAATTTCACAACATGAAATCTGCAACAACATGGGTCGATAACATTTTAGCCTACCTTCTATGCAACATGGATAAACAAAACTTGTTCTAATTTCAAATAACGTTGTTTACGCAAAGCACTGAAAGGAACATCAAGAAGAGGTATGGCAGCCCAATGTTATATTACTATTCCTGTTGAGATATCGGCAAATGCTTAAAATAAAAAGAAAGAATAAATTAAATGATTGAATTTACAGTTACAAAAATAGTTTCATTTATCTGAATGAATTTTTTTGTTCAAAAAGCAGAAGGTTTCAATGAAACCTTCTGCTTTTTAAACATCGAGGCAAATTTCATACTATAGAATTTGCAACAGCATGGATCGGTAACATTTTAGCCATCTATCTTCCATGCAACATGGATAAACAAAAGCTGTTCTAATTTCAAATAACGTTGTTTACGCAAAGCGCTGAAAGAAACATCACGAAGAGGTATGGGAGACAACTGCTATCTCGCCATTCAGATGATATATCGGCAAATGCTTAAAATAAAAAGAAAGAATAAATTAAATTATTGAATTTACAGTTACAAAATAGTTTCATTTATTTGAAGGAAATTTTTTGTCAAAAGAATGAAACCTTCTGTTTTTTAAACATCGAGGCAAATTTCATACTATAGAATTTGCAACAGCATGGATCGGTAAAATTTTAGCCATCTATCTTCCATGCAACATGGATAAACAAAAGCTGTTCTAATTTCAAATAACGTTGTTTACGCAAAGCACTGAAAGAAACATCACGAAGAGGTATGGCAGACAACTGCTATCTCGCCATTCAGATGATATATCGGCAAATGCTTAAAATAAAAAGAAAGAATAAATTAAATTATTGAATTTACAGTTACAAAAAAAGTTTCATTTATTTGAATGAATTTTTTTGTTTAAAAAGCAGAAGGTTTCAATGAAAACTTCTGCTTTTTAAACAACGAGGCAAATTTCATACTATAGAATTTGCAACAGCATGGATCGGTAACATTTTAGCCATCTATCTTCCATGCAACATGGATAAACAAAAGCTGTTCTAATTTCAAATAATGTTGTTTACGCAAAGCACTGAAAGAAACATCACGAAGAGGTATGGCAGACAACTGCTATCTCGCCATTCAGATGATATATCGCCAAATGCAGCGCAAAAGGACAAAAATAGCAAAACAAGTGGGGGAGGTGAGAAAGGCAGGGGGCTAAAGAGAGAAGTTTGCGAGTGAAATAGATCTAGGAAAAGCGTTTATCGAATCCCTTAGGATCACAAATCCAGCAAACAAATTCAGATGAAGACGAATCATTCCGAGTTTTTTCCCCTCCCTTAATCTCGTTCTTCTGGTTCTTTCTCTTATTCTGTGTGCTTTTTATCTCCTTGCGTTCTATTCTGTGCTATCTTTTCAATCTCAGAATCGCTCTCTGTCATTTTTCCCGTGTTTGCAGAGAGTTACATTCAAATCCGTAGACTGCCTTCGACAGAAAAAAAACACGTGACGTTAGTTTTCAAGGAAAACATTTAAATGCGCACTTCTGCTTACGTGGTTCTTTTTAAATATTATCATACATTTAACTTCTTCAAACAACACACACAGTGTTTACATTACACAAAAATATATCACAGAAGAAAAATATTGTAAAATTTACTATTTAAAACTAAGCATCATTTCCAAAAGGAATTATTCATTTGTCTAAAAATGACTTCATTCCCTTTGTAGAAAGAAGACTGATCTTAATTTTCCTTGATTTCAACAAACAAATTTTTGCTAAAATAATTTTTTCATGTCATTATCAACGACAACGAAAAAATCTCAAACTTTGATCCAGAGTCTACTAAGACGAGGACACATTATCTTGACTTCCTTTATTGAAGAAACATGTAACAAAATTTCAAAATAGGTAGATTTGGGCATTAACTTTTTTTATAAAGGAACAGAGTTATAACAATGAAAAGTAATTAGATTTTTTTTGGACTCCAGTTTTTGATTATTCATTGGAAATCTTAACTATAATTATATTATTCACTAGCAATAAAATTACTATTTCATATTAAAAAACTAAAATGTTATCAGTTTTTTAAATCGACTTTTAAAAAAATTATTGTGCATATTTTTCATCAGGCCAATGAAAAATATGCACGAACAGAAAACCATAATATATGAGGCACGAGTTTTTTTAATCATTTCTCGCACAAGAATAAATTCCATAAATTTAAACTGTAGCTTTTTAAAGCTCTCAAATCGAACAAACTATATTCTTTTCGAACACTTAAGAGATTTTTCCAATATTTTTTCATGCAATTATCGAAGTGAAAATTTTGTTGGCGCATTTTGCGTCATGTCACATTTATTGTATCGCCAAATGCAGCGCAAAAGAATAAAAATAGTGGTGAGAAAGGCAGGGAGCTAAGGAGAGAAGTTTGCGAGTGAAATAGATGTAGGAAAAGCGTTTGTCGAATCTAGAACCACAAATCCAGCAAACGAATTCAGATGATGACTGTCATTTTCTTAACTATCTAATTAGATGAAGCCTTCTGTTTTCTTAGTTTGTTACAATTTTGATGCAACTAAAAGTCCACAGAACTCTTGAGATTTTTATTTATTAAAGGAAACTTTGCATCAGATTTTAGTGTCTATGACTAATTTAATTTTAGTTTATAAATTTAAAAATTGGATAATTCGATGCAACTATGACGTACGGTTAAGTGGTTAATAAATATTTATGTGGGACATAGATTTTCTCTATACGCAATGCATGTAATGTTTGTTTTACTCTATGAAAACCCATAAAGAATCTGTCAAAGCTTTTTAATTCTTTCAATCTTAAATTAGCCTGAATCTTTTAATTAATCTTCCAACATTAATCTTTTAATTTTTGCAATTAAACAGAATTTTAAAAGTACTCAATGCAAATAAATATCGTTATAATAAATTCAAATTGAAACAGTTCGGTTCTTAGTAATTTTTAGGGTTTCAATGTATGCGAATTCTTCAACAATATTTAATTCAATAAATACTTTATAGTCAGTAAATAATTTTTCTTTTGGTAGCAACATCAGATTTTCATTAATTGGAAATAATTTTCAGGTCACTGAGTTTCTCAGTTAAATTTAATAATTTAAAAGATACGAATGCAAATACCAACAGATTCACTTTTGTAGCAACATCTCAACGTATTTTTGATACTTCGACAAAAAATCTTCCAACTTAACAACCTAGTGGCACTTTTCAGAACCTAAGAACTATTTATAAAGGTAGAAGAATTCATTATTACCACTTCTCACTACAACGGAATTAGGAATTCTTAATGGAATACCGTTTTGGCGACTATTCGAAAAATTAAATAAAAGTTATTCGGAACTAGACAAAAATATAGACGTTTAAAAGAAATTCATTTGCAGATATTGCTTTATATCTTACGAATGATTGAAATCTCTAGATATTCTTTTAAAACAGAAATAAATTGTTTTAAATGAGAGCGAATTTAAAAAAAAAACAGTTTTTTTAGATTCTTCATTTCAAAAGAAAATTGGATAAAAAAATTTAAAAGTAATTCCGCGTAGGAAACTGGATAATTTTTTTAAAAACAATTTCGTAGTCAAAGGGTTAAGTAACTTGAAGTTTTAATCACATTCATAATATGTTTAAATTTTTATTGAATGTTTTTAAATTTTCTTACGATATTCATTGTGTCTTTATTTCCTTATAATATTGTTTTCAGCACCTTACGCTTTTTGCTTTGCCTCCATATTTTTTAATAAAAAATCCTCGTTGGCAAGCCGGAAGGCAAAGGTAGATTCCTTTAGTCCGGAGATATAAGGAAAAGAACATTTCGACCTCTATTTTCATAAGTATAAGAGCTACAAGAATGAAAGGGGATGGACGAGACTGCAAATGACGAGAGCTTTCCAACAAGGAGTAACTTGCCTAGGTTGAAAGGTATTTTAAGTTAGGGGGAATCTCTTTTCAATTCAGAACTTCTAAGTAATTGCAGGCATAAGAAAAAACTTTAATTATGAAAATTGTATGCTACGATAAAGCAATAATTCGCCTAATTTGAATTTTCATTCCATTTTCAATTTTTAAGGAATTATTGGGAAATAAAAATTTTAACCCCCACCATTTCCACCGCCTTGGAGCTGGATAGCCCATCTACAAACTTTGCTGAGATTTTTACTATCCTTACAACATATACAAGAGATGAAGTTATTGTGAATGGCTAAAATATAAAAATTCTATTATTCTAAAATATAACTATTCTATTGTTTTTCTATTATGTTTTGCTTCTTTTATATACATATATATATTAAGGATTTATAGGACCAGGATTTATAAATTTAAATACTCCTTATAACAAGATTGGATTATTAATATTCAAATACTTTATTCTATAAAATTTAGATTATTAATTGTATTACATAATTTAACAGATTTTGATATTTTTAATATAGGTATCATACTAATTCTTTAATTTTAAAATAAATTATATTATTTGGTTAATTTATGTTGAATCATAGTTAGAGAGAAATCTAGTTTTGGCAATCTATGAAGTCAAGCTAAGTGGCGGTTTATATTAAAATGTTTAATACGAGTAAAGTATGGGTAAAAACACTGATTCTATAATTCTTAGTGATTAAGTATGGATATTTATTGAATGATGTATTTATTGTTTTTAGTGCAATATAATAGTGCATTATTGTTGTATTTCGTAGATTTAATTTTAGTACTTTCCCGATATTGATGATATCTTGTTAGTGTTAATGTATGATTTTTCATTCTAAATTCTTTAATTTTAGGTTAAATTACCCTGTCTGTTTTTTCAAAAACTTTAGTAACAGGGATGGTTTGTACAGCAAAATTGATTTAACCTGGCTAAGCTTGTCCATGGCCAAGCAACTAATTTAATTGTTGAAATCTACATATACTTGGATTTTTTCATTAGTTTTGATAGCAACAGAGTTCATTTACATTTTTACGTCTAAATGTTTAAACTTACCTTTTGCTCTTAGTAATCTATAGTATTTTCAATTTTTTAGATTTTATTTTAGATTTGGTTATTTTGCTTAATTAATGAATTTCTAGTTTATGAATTGCATTTTGATATGTCTTGTTTACTTTGCTCCTGTATGTTCCTATATAACAAGTTATATTTTGGTTTCTATATAAAATCTTTAATGAAATTATCTTTTGTATTTCATTTGTATGATTATTGATAAGGTAATTTTATTTTTAATTTTAGATTAATATTTGTATATATTGAAAATATAGCACAAGTTTTATTGAAATATTTAATCTTAATATATATACAAATACATCTATATATACATATAATCTTTTGAACGAAGGGTGGTTTGAGATTCTAGGGGTGAAGATCTACAGAAATTTTCCTGAAGTTGTGTCATGAGAACCATTGCAATAGGTAGAGTTCTTATAAGGAATCTACCTAAAATGTCTTACTTTTTAGCACACGAATAGAGGCAAAGTTTTTAAAAGCTCTTTATTTTAATTACTTTCTACTTATTAGCTTTTAATACAATTTATAATTCATAATTATATGCATTATGGAATCTTATCAGTTTTTTTATATTCACTACACCATGATACCTGTCGTATGGAATTAAAATTCTGCTATTAAATAATAATTAAGTGTTGGATGAAAATCTTAAAATATTGCATCACTTTTGAAAGCTCACAACTAAATAAAATTTCAAAATATTAGCAGATCAGAAAGAAAATGAAAAGTCGATTAGAAAATTCCATCCTTACAACCCTTGAGATGTAAACAAAACCATGTGAAAATGTCCACTTTAGCCAAGAATTCACTATATCCAATGTTCAGTATAGCCAGGTTTGGCATTATTTTATATCATAAAAGAATCACTTTCTTCATAACTATCTGAAAAAAATCAGCCAACGAAAAGGTTTTTGAAGACAAGACATACTACAAGAATATCATATCTTATTTTCTACGAACATTACCTTAACCTCCACAAGCCTGATTTTTTCTTCCAATCCCTGATAGCCTTAAAAGCACCTACGCACGTATTACTCTCCGAAAACAACTGCCTTGCCTTCAGAAGAAAAAAAACGAACAAATCGCAGATGATGATAATAAATGATGATGGCATTTTGATTTTTACCTTTTTTGTTTCTTCCTTTTCCTTCTTTAATGCAGTATAGTCCTTTCCTAAAGGAATGATGACAAGTAAAATTAAAGATTGAAATAAAGAAGACAAATTAGAATGTCTGGAATGATGTATCTATACGTCATTTCAAAACCGTTCGGATTTACTTTTTATTTCTTCTACTTTTAAAGATTCTTTCTCGTCGCTCCCCCTTCCCCCCCATTTAAAAGCGAAGACAAAGTAAAAATAAATTCATCTATTCTGGAGAAGTCACGTGATTTCGAAGCACGTATATCGAGATGTACGACTTGAAGATTTTCATCGTCTTTTTTTTATTACTGTATTATTATTATGATTATTTTATCCTCGTCTGGAAAAGGATGGTTTGCAAAATATCGATTTAAAGATCCTCATGCGATGCAAAGCGCTATTTGATGAAACTCTCCTATTGGAAAGCAATTATTGTAAGCTTTCGCGAACAGTGAAAGAATTGAAAATTCCGTAGAGGATACAAATGTTTTTTTGTTCTTCGCGCACATCCGAAAAAAATCTTTTTCCAAAAATGCTTAAAATCTACTTGTTTGTTAGCCATAAGTTTTGCTTATTGCTCTGTTTAATAACTTACATAAATCTCACAAGTTTTTATTTATTATTATAGCATATGCTTTAAATCAAATTCAACTGTCTGCAAACTTTACGCAAAGATCGATGTGTAGTTTCCAACATTTCACTGATGAAATCGGTTTCAACTTCACAACCACGTAGTACAACCGAAATGCAAAAAAGGATTGACATACCATAAATAGCTGCATCAGTTAAAAAATACTCTAAATACTTTTTTTTCTCAAAAACTGTACTTATGACTATCCAGATAAAGTTTTCGTCCTTACATAGTTTATTGTTAAATAAAATGAAATATGAATTTAAAGATGTAAGCTACATCTTTCGAAACACCAAATAACTGTAAAAGATGTTAAAAAATGATATTATAAAATATCATTAAAAACTAGATTATACAATATCTTCTAAGGATCTATCGCACTTTCTCTAGAAAAGAAACTAATAAATTTAATTAAATTCATTTTTTAAGAAGACAACTTTTTATTTGAATTATTTTCTGCTTTTTTATATTGAAATCATGTTTTTCTCATACTTATTGCTATGTAGCGCCACTGATACTTTTTTAATTTAAAATTAATTTCATTAATCGATTAAATAATAAGTAAAACGTCAAAATATTAAAATAGCGTATTCTCCTCGAAGACCCAGAGTACAAAATTCTATCTTCACAAACAAAAAACGAGTCAAGTTAAATAAAAGTGTTTAAAACACAAAAAAATTGTTATCAACAAGAAAAGTATTATTGTATAAACAAAATTCATGCACTTTGAATAAAAAATCGATTAGTTGAGATTAAAAATTACTTATAATAAACATTCAGATTTCCAAATAAGCATTTCTAAAAGATATCCCAACAAATATCTGTCTTTAATCAATATACTTGAGAAATCTTTATACTGCATCATAATCGAAAATTCCGCTTTGTTTTTAAAATCACAACTCATTAATCGACGTATATATCGTAACCGCATCCCTAGTTATACCTTTCCAGGCACACTCCAAATCCAACCCCACAAATTGAAATAAATAATTGCATGAAACACAACCAAATCCAGTTCTTCCGATTCAGGCTGTCACTAAGGCACATCTCCTGTAAAATATACTTCCCAACCGACCATCTATTGATATGTATTCCTTGGTGCGTAAAATGCCTGTTGGTCAAAGCACATATCGAAATGCGACTCTAAACGCATGACCTGTCAATTTCAGACCACGTGCACTGAAATGACCCAAAGCACTTATGGCCACTCTATTCTCAAGTGTTTGAATAGCCGGTCAACAAGTTGAACAGCTCTCGCCAGCTGGAAGTGCATAGCCGGAGGCGCTAAAGATGAATATGTTGAATGCCTCGCGTATTTGCAACACTTGGGGGGAACTATCGAATTTTGATTGGAGTATAGTCTGATTCGCAATTGCAATGAGTGAGTTTCGAGGCTCAATGGAGATTTTTGATTGGCCAATGGGGAAGCATCACATTGGTAAGGGAATCTAATAGAATCGAATGAATGCTTTTAACCATTTTCCCTCCTTGGGGAAATTAAAGAATTCATTGCAGGACAGTATATTAAAAAAGGTAAGTTATATCTTAGACAAACCAGAATACAGTGTGTACACAAATGAAGTGATTCATTTCAAAAATTAATTTTAAAAAACCTAAAAATGCTGGAACTACGGTTTTCTTTAAATGAGAGCGCGTCTTAAAAAGTTTTTTCAGATAGGTAACATGACATTTCGGTGCTCTAGAGGGTTGTAAATTACTGGAAATCAAAAAAAGTTTTAGAGCCATTATTTGAGAACACATTAAAACTGGAAGAAAAATAAAGCATGTATTTGTAGGTAATTTTAAGCTCTTTAATTTGTTAATTCACATGTAGTGTGAAAACTGAAGAGTTTTCGTGATATTCAAGAAAAACTAAAAAATAAACCAGAAAACACGTATCGGCTTGTGCTAATCGGTAGCCATTGCGTACGGAATTTTCTCGCTGTAACAAATTTAGAACGGCGTAATGCCGTATTACCTATCTGAAAAAAAACTTTTTGAGATGGGCTTTTATTTAAAAAAAAACGTAGTTCCAACATTTTTAGTTTTTTTTAATTAATTTTTGAAATGAGCCACTTCATTTGTGTACACTCTGTATTTTTTGTCCTTGAATATATAAGAAACTATAAAGGTATTTAACCGTGAATGTATACATATTCATTAAAACACAATTTGGTCATAAATTATTGGACCCATTTCAAAAATTAATGAAAAAATAGTAATGCTACAATTGCTTTTTTTAAATGATAGAGCAAATAAAGTTTTTTCAGATAGGAGGTGTGTCATTACCGCGTTCTAAATTTGATACACCGAGAGATTTCCATACGCAATGGCTACCGATCAACAGAAGTAGATGCGCGTTTTCTGCTTTCCGTTTTTTTAGTTTTTCTTGAATATATCGAAGACTATTCAGTTTTTGAATTACAATTGATTCGACAAATTAAAGAGCGCAAAATTCCCTAAAAAGACGTGCTTTTATTTTTCTTCTAGCTTTAATAGCTTTGCAGATAATAACTCTCAAAAATGGGAGATGTCCAATAATTTAGACCGCCGTCCACTTAGACCGCCGTAACGGCGCGTTATCTATCTGAAAAAGTTTTTTAACTGCTCTCTCATTTTTAAAAAACATTGTTGTAACATTACTATTTTTTTTATTAATTTTTGAAATGGGTCCAATAATTTATGACCACCCCGTACTTTGTGCCCTTGCATATATAAGAAACTATAAAGACATTAAATCATTAATGTAATCATTAAAATATAAATCCTTAATCAATTCATCGGTGCAATCAGAAACAATTATTACTTCGTTTTTCCAGCTTTCAAGCCATAAAAAAATTACATTAAAATATTAGTAGCAACTTCTGATTCTACTCCCATAAGTAATACTTATCGTTATAATATCAGGAAAATCGATTTGTTGGAGATTGGAAACGTCTTAAAATAAATCATCCATGGTAACTTAACTACAGATATCACAGCTTCCAATAACATTCACAACTGTTTTTTCACGAATAAGTCGAAGTTTCTTTTCTGTTCAAAATAACTCATAACATTGACTCGAAACAAAAACTTCGTGTTACCCTAAACTTAATAAATACTCGTGTTTTACTTTATTTCGACGCGGTTCGTACGACACAAATTAGAAAAAATAATGACGCATTCATGTCAAAACTACCATACGATAATCTCACCAAATGGTAAATAGATAGGAGAAATAAAAAATAATAAATTGAAAAGGGAATAATTTTTTCACTGAGTTTAGTTATATTAACGACCCGTTTTGAAGCAACACGAGGGCTATTTTGGGACGGGCCTTGTAATTTTGAACCACAGTCAGATGACGAGGACGACGCCTGAGTTAGCACCCCTCTCTAAATTTCCGCACCACACCAGCGGGAGGACGTATGACCCCTACGTATGTTTTGGCGTGGAGCGGGCTAATACATGACGGATCTTCAGTGGGAATGGGTTTACCTCCAAGGCCGACATCATACCACTAGGCCACCGGGGCCCATTTTTTTCACTGAAGAAGAGATACTTAAATATCAACAGTGATTGTTCAAATGCTTGCTATTCTCTCACGGCCAAAAGGGTATGATAACGTAATAAATAAACTAAATGAGTAAGGTTATATTAATGACCCGTTTTGAAGCAACACGAGGACTATTTTGGGAGGGGCCTAGTAATTTTGAACCACGGTCAGATGACGAGGACGACACCTGAGCTGGCACCACCTCTGTAAGATCCACACCACACCAGCGGGAGGACGTATGGCCCCTACGTATGATTTAGCGTGTAGCGGGCCTAATACATGACGGATCTTCAGTGGGAATGGGTTTACCTCCAAGGCCGACATCATACCACTAGGCCACTGGAGCCCATTTTTTTTCACTGAAGAAGAGATACTTAAATATCAACAGTGATTGTTCAAATGCTTGCTATTCTCTCGCACGGCCAAAAGGGTATGATAACTTAATAAATAAACTAAATGAGTAAGGACTTTCTCTAAAAGATACCTTTCCTTTCCCCACCTTCAACTCTTAATTTTAGTTCGAGAGCAAATGCTCATTTGAAAATTGTTTTACTACCGTGTATATAAAAAAAACAATTTCCAATTAAAATGAATATATTTCACAACATGGTTGAAACTAAAAAATGATGAACTTGAAAATGACAAATTCATAAAATCTGAATTCCTATTTGTAAGCGAAAATAGTAAAGCTATTTTGTTCTAATCCGATTTTTCACTGATTATTATTCTTTGCCTTCAAATTTAAACAAAATAGTCAATATAGTATATAACTAGTCAACACTGTAATTTATTCGTGAGATAACTTTTTTTCTTTTTAACATGTTATCTATATAGATTGCTTAATGTTTATTATGATATTATATAATTTAAAGTATTATTAAAGTCAATTATAAACAATGCAGTTTATGCATTAATTAGCAAATCATAAAAATTTTTAGTAATTCTTATTTTGCAGGTTACTTAAAAGTGGGCAACGCTACCCTTAAAAATAAGCTTCAATAAATTGGTGAGCTTTAAAATATTTTGCACGTTACCTTCACCAATGACTTTAATTCAAGAAGCATTCAAGTCTTTTGATTAGAAATTATTTGTAATTTGAAATGAAGACCAACTACAGAATTTTTAAGTGTCAGCAGTTCATAACAGACATGAAACAAAATTTTCGGATTAAATATCAACTCAATGCGAATAATAGAAACTTAAAGTGTCTGTATTCATTCCTGCAAGCTCTCTTAAATAATTTCCTACGTACAAGTGTTCTAAATATATCGTGTCCATTACTTCTTATGCACTTAATCTCACACAGCACAAGAAAATTCAAATCCAAATTATTTGTTTGACATTTTAATTCCCATCCCCTTCATATGTACGATTCAAAACTTTAAAGCAGAAGACTTGCTTATTAAGATTTTGCTTTGATTTTTCAGACAGTTCCAACAACTTTTAGAGTACTCTTAGAGTCTTTATGTTGGAGAATCACTTAAAAATCATTCCCTTTTGCCCCCAACTCTGGTTCTCTAAATCACGTGACTTGTTAAAACTGGTCCTTCGAACCCGGAAAGACCAAGACACGAACACCCCGGGGGCAGGCAAACGAGTTATTTCTGCTTGATTGACGGAAAGGTTTTGGATTAACGAAAGAAATTTAATATTCGTCGTGAAGTCTCTCTGGTCTTTTTCTCTCCCCCTGCACTCCTATTCCTTCATTTTCTCTCCCGTGTTCCTCTCAGATGAAATTTCCAAACGTCATTACTTGAGGAAGCGGCCATGTTTGGCCACCTTATCAGCTCAATTAATGAAGTCAATTTGCATGGTGACACAGTGGAGTAATAAACACAACTGCGCATGTTATATAGCATTGAAACGTACCTTATATTGTGACGCTGCATCTTTTCTAACCCTTAACTTAAAGCCAGAGAATACTCGTGCATCGAATTATCGCATTTTCAGTCTTAAAACTAAAATTTAATCATTAATTAGCTTTATAATTTTATGCAAAAATTACGTAGAATCTGTAAACATCTTAAGTATTATATGCCTTCCGAGATTAATGAAAACGACAGCTCCTTTCCAAAACAGAAGGGATCATCTTATCAGATGGCAAAGAAAATACGTTCCTTAAGGGGTTAAAGGAAATTCACTCACGAAAGAATTCCCTCATTAGAAATTTTAGCCTACATTTAGAAAGCATGACTTCTTAAAACATAACCGAATTTAGAAAATATAACAAGCCTAAGAATAAAAAGTACTTGAAACAGACAAGGAATAATAAGAATTTAAGAATAAAAAATAAATAGAAATAATAGAATAAGATATAAAATATTAATAGTAGTATAAGAGTAAGTATACACTTGACGTATATCGCATGTTTTTGAAGGACTCCATTTATAGTAAATCATCTAGAATAAAAAACAAACAAAATACAACTAAAAGCAAAAAACGAGGACAACTAAAAGCTAAAAGAGTACATTGCATCCAGAGCGAGCGAAATGCCGCTGCAACTGAAATACAGATGTAGGCTAAAATTTTAAATGGAATGAATAACTGAGTTACCCTTAAAGTCTATTTGACAAGAGAAAAATGTAGAAGAAAAGAAGAAAGGAATCCGGCCTTGCGGACTTTATCAAGGGTCACCTGCAGGCAGGGATTAAAAAAACTGGTATCTTCTTCTGTGAAAGACCTGACTAAAAAACTTTCATGCGATTCCTCAAAACCCTGTAGTAGTTCTTGCAGTGGCAATCATTGTTATCTAAATGAAAAAAGTTTTGGCACTAGCGGTGAAATCTATAGAGAAACTTGGAAATCTTGACCAGGCTTGAATTTTTCTAATATTTAGTATCATAAAAGGCTTAGTTTTGCAAGGCAAGAATTCACCTCATGCTAAATCGATACCTAATTTAAACATTAGATCCATACATTTCATGAAATAGTCTTGAATCGAGTATCGTTAAGAGTATGGAAACTTGATCCAAAATTAAGGTTACTTAGGTACGAATGTTTGAGTCAAGAGGATGATAACTATGGTTAAATATTTCAAATTAAACAAAGCAGTTCAGACACATGGATAAAAAGTCATATTGAACACAGAAAAACTCTTCAAGTTTTATTTGCTTTCTGAAGGTTAAAAAATGATAAACTCCGGAGACCTACTCAAAATGAAAATACCGTTGAGAACTGATTTACACAATGAAAAGTCCCATAGCATTGATGAAGGTAAAATTAAACACCTACTGAAAGTTTACAGATTAGCTGATTTGATTTTCAACGGATATTATTCATTGTAACTGATAGAAAAAAATGTAAATCACAGATAATTCCTGAACGTGAGATACTAAGCGAGTAATTACTTGTTATGAAAAACATGGCTCATAAGTCTTTTCGTTCTATTGAACAACATATCAAATCTTAATAGCAGAAGTATAGATTTCTGCAAATGAAGTTAAAAATTAAAGTTTTTAACAACTCGGATAAAGGAAATCTATGCAAAATTATCTACACAGGCAATAAGTAAAATCCTTTCATCAAAAAGGTATTACTCGACGGCCTACAAATGATATTACTTTTTCCTATAGCCTAACCGAAGCACTTATTCCGTTTTCAGCGTCAATCATTGATATTAACAGATTGCACAAAGGTAAATGCGCAATGAACCGTCAAGCGCGTCAATACTGTAGAAGACTATGTGAAACAATAACGTTCTAAAAAGTTGCGTCAATGTTGGTTAAAGGTACACAAAATACCTTAAAGGAAACAGAGACTAGATTGTGTGAAAGTGATTGTGCGAGACGGAATCTTATGTACAACTGTTTGTACGTAGGTGGTTCAAAAAGTAAGGCAATAAGTCCTCCGAGAGAAAAGATTTATTCATGAAATCAAAGATATAGACAAAGGTAGAAAGGCACTGGTACATATTACTTTTCCACATATTCACCATGGTTGTTGTGCCATCTCTAAACCAATCTATCTAAATAGGCATCAGGGTCCAGGTCACGGAGCCACATAATGAAGGCTTCCTGAAGGTCGGCATCAGTTCTGAAATGGCGACCTGCCAGGTGCTTCTTCAACGGTCCGAAGAGATGAAAATCACTTGGTGCGAGATCCGGGGTTTAGGCAGGGTGTTCCAATGTCTCTATGGTGGACATGCTCAACAATTCTGCGCACCTGTTTTCTTGAAAGAAAATCGTGTTTCCACACCTGTTTTTCTGACATTACACTCGTTCTGTAGTCTTCCACTAGTTGGCGATGAATTTCAGCTGGGAAGTTTTCTTTAAACGCAAAAGCCTTATAACACTTCACACTTCAATCGCCGACCATACATTCGTCAACACCGCCATTTTCTAACAGAGATTTCGGAGCGTTACCGCACAACTAGCTCCATCTACCGGTGGCATTTGAATGCTGTGATTGTCTATTCCATTTAGACATGGAATTTAATTCGAACAGGGAATTTGCACCTGTGAGAGCTCTTATTACCTTACTTTTTGAACCACCTACGTAGGAATGGTTTTACGAAGGCAATATTGCAGGAATATAGGGAACTGTGGTCTGCCCCGGGTGACTAGCGAAGTAGAAGATAGATTAATTCTGAGGAATGGCCACAGCCGATCAAATGCGCCGAATGAATGAATTCAAACTGTCACAATATCTGGAATCATATCGTGGACAGTAACGAATTGCACCTAGAAATATGGTTTCCATTTCGGATTTCCTGTGACATGTTTACCATTTACACTTAAGCGCCAACAAAACCGTATTCAGTTGTGACGTGAAACCACTAAATGGAATCCAGCTGTCCAGTCTTTCTCGGTGCTAGTGATGGTTTGGGGCTGGAAAGAAAGAGAACCCTTGAAAAAATTTTACCGAGTACTCCACGAGGTACATATGATTTTAAAACGGGATTTCTGCAGTCTTGGCCGAAATTAATTTTTTTTCTTTTTTTTTTAATTTGATGAAGGTAGATAGGTCATTTGGTGTATAAAGTGTACTTCTGCCATTCACATACACGTTGTAGTAAAGCATCACAGTTTCAGTATTATGTTAGAAGGAGATTTCTCTGCAGAAGACTCCTTTTGAGATCGAGTTTGCTGTTCTCCGCAAGATGTCAGAAGTTCCTTTTTAAAATCTAGCGATTCATATAGCCTATCAACTCCGAGTATAATGGTTTAAAAATAGATTTTGCATGACAGCAGGCGTATGACATTATTTTCATGACCTTGAAAGTGGAGCGATTAATCGGATTGGTTATCCAACCCAAAGTGATATTTTTAATGAACGGAGTTATCAGAGGCCTGTTCCAGTATGACAATGATAAGCTCCACAACTCAGCTGCAAGCCGAGTTGCCCTCAGAAATATCTCTATGATCTCCAGATTTATCACTGATTGATAATGTGTGGAGCATGAGTGGAAGGCAATTTTTCTCTTATTCACATACGGCAAAGATTTTTCCATTTTCAACATGTGAAACAAACGTGTAAAGCTATGCTGCAGAATGGCATTCGACACTTGCATCGAGTGCATGTGCGTTCCTGTGCTTGCATTCAGCAAAGTGATGATAAAGCGAGTTAGTGAGAAGCAGTTTCATCGCATTTAAAACATCGCTACTTATGTAACCTTTCACTTATTTTGAAATCTTAAACATGCTGTTTCAACTGTTTGCAATAAACATATCTTTCTATTTCCACCGCTTCAATATAATTGCTTTTAAGTGTTATTAACTTTATATTTCGACAGTGAACATCGCAATCAAATAAATAAATCTTCATCACAGGTAGGTTACTCTACACAGTATAACTTTTGTCTGGAAAAGTGAAACTCTATCAACTCGGTTTTGTGAAGTTCATTTGTTAGGTCAAGTATGCAAAATCTGCCTTGTCAAATACCCTTACTTTTTTATCTTCCTTATATAACCACTAATATAAAGCATATAACGATACGAATTTTCCAATCGTTATTTCTGAAATATAGCTTGAAGTACGCTAAAAACTTATAAATACTTGAATAAAGATTAGATATAAGAGAAAAAATTAAATTCACTAAAGAATGAAAATTTAAAAATTTCATTTGAAACCTCCACTGAAAATTCCAGCAATTGTTCTATATATTGGGGTGCAAATTTTCTCCTTATACCATCTGACCAAGCTCTAAACAGGGCTTAATCTTATCACATGCGAAAGAGGATCGATTGTCTCGAATCACGAGAAAATCATCATGAATGAAGTGTCCCAAAGGGTCAAGGATCCCAGTTTTTCCTAATTTATTTGCAAAATGAGAGCTTGAAGGGCTCAAACTTTTTTCACTAAAGAATACTTGTACAGTAAAAATGCTTCCAAACTTTATTTGAAGCGTTTAATAATATTATCAATTTTACTAAAATCATACACAATTATATACAGAGTGGAAACACTCAAGAATTAGTTTAAGAGCAACAAATATTTTTTTCTAAACACTTGGTAAAGTCGATTTCCGCTCTATTAGTATTGGAAACAGCTACAGAAATTAAATTACTCGCATAAAACTGAGTTGAATTATTTACTTCTTTAATGTTTTCCTCTCGCGACTCTAACTTGGAACTTCGAACCAAAACTTGGAAAAGAAAGCTTCTTAACTCCATTTTCAACAGAAAAATGTTATCATAACACTCACACTGGAAAATCTATAAGAAAAAGAAACATTATACAATTTTAAATGAAAAGAAATTCAATTTATATTTTTATTTAGCAAAATTTTAGTGAATTGCTTTAACTCAAAATTATTTTCTTAACTCTATTTGGTTACAAATATTGAATATGCGAAAGAAGAACTTAACAATCTCGTTATTTTTCTCTACTATCCCACTTGGGGTCATGACACACAGTTTGATAAATCTTACTTTAAAATGTTCCTATTCTAACAAAACATTTTTTTAAAAAAATTACGAGAGTTTTTAAGACATTTAATTGATTATCCTACAGAATGTGGCAAATGAAATATTGTGCGTTTTTCTTTAATATAATATGTGTGAAGAAATGATAATATTTGTTTATTTATTAATTTGAGTTTTTACTTCTCTCCTTTTGTTCCACTAATGTATATTTGTTATTGGAAGATATTGATATTTACAAACAATATAATTTATTTTTTAAGAACTTAATTTCTCAAGAGTATTAAAGAACTCTTTCCATTAACATTTTGATTTAGAAACTCATTTTATTTACAAAAGATAAAGAAAAAAAACAGAATGTCAACTTTTTCAAAAAACATTTTCTATCTTGTTACTTAATTTTAAGCAATATAATGTATCAAAATTCGTTAATACTGAACAAAAGAATTGAAAACTATGAACTGACATGAATTCTTTGAATTTTGTGGTCTTTAGGAAAGGGGAAAACTAATAAAACATTACAGGAGGCAAGCAAACATTCCAAACTTATATTTTCAAGCGCATTTCCAATATGTGTTAAAATTTGGGAACTATTATGAGCATTAACCAATATTTGTATAAATCAATCTTATGATATTTTTAATGATTACTACAACCGATCTTATTATTGAACTTACTAGGCGAGATATTTCTTTTTTTTCGGTTTTGACTCATGAATTCGTTCATTAAAATATAAGGTTAAATTAAGTTTCATCAAGCTATCATTTTCTAAGTTAATATCTAATATCAGATTAGATACCATGTGGATTTACTTTATATTTAAAATCTATCCATTCTAAACTTTCTACAGCATGATAATCAATTCATGAAAATTTTTTGAAGTATAATTATTATTTATTTAAAATTAATAAACGATTTAGGGCATTGGTTTTCATAAGTATGCATTTCAGATGAATTGCATTTATTCGTTAAATACAATATTCGGTGTTCCATCAAATATGGTTGTTGCTAAATTGTCAGTATTTTAGTATTGCAAATGAAAGAATGTGATGACTTTTTTTTATTTTATTCTGAAAAAACCAAAATTCTTAATTGGTTTAAAGATTCGATTCTTGCTAAAATGTCGTCCCCGTCATCTGATCGCGGTTCAAAATTACGAGGTCCGTCCCAAAATAGCCCTCGTGTTGCCTCAAAACCGGACGTTAATATAACTAAACTAAACTAAAGATTCATTTCTTAATTCTTTACGAGTAAAGAAAAGTCAAGAAAACATTTTTTTATATATAAGCAAATTTGAATAGTTCTTTAGATTCTAATACATTATATTACAAATCAAATGTTTTTAAAAGCGGCATAAAATTATACTTGGATTTAACTGTAAAAATTATTGTGAACATTTTAAATACAATTCATTGATATATTTACACTGAAATACATAGAATCAAAAATAATTTAAGAAGTTATTACTTATCTTTTTGCTGCCAAAGAAACTTTTTATACCTCGTTCTTACTCAAAAAATATTAAATAATTTATCCCAAACAATTTTTGGAAGATAGCATAATCTTTTTCTAATTTTCGTAGAGAAAAATTGCAAGCCATTTTTAACTCATTCTGAACAAAGTAATTTTAGATTTTTATCATTAGAAAGAAATTTAAAAATAATATTTTGCGCAAATAAAAATAAGATTTTACATTCCCATGCTTAATGTAAAACATTAAGCATGGGAATGAAGCCTTTCAGAAATAAAATTTTTACAGCTTCAAGAAAATTATGTCAATGGAATTGAACTAAAATCTAATTCTTTAAAAACCTTTTTCCAACTAAAGCAGGAAAATTTACATTTAGAAACGACTATCTATATCATCTTAAACCAGTAAATTGAAAAGTTATTAGATGAAAACTAACATTTCTTCATGGACTGTGGCCAAAGATGGGGCAAAGCTTCTCTGAGTATTTTTTAGTTTCTTTAGTTACTAAAAACCCTCAGGCATCGTCGGTCCTGTTTCTGCCTCTCTTGTTTAATGCTCATTTAATGACGTATGTTAGGAATTACGCCTTAGCAGCGTTTTCTTCTAGAAGAGAGTGTAGAGTAAAGTGTGTTTGTACAGGTTGGTTATTTTTTACTCCCACTACTTGGTTCTGATGAAAGGCGTGAAAAACATTCATTCCATGTTTGATGCATCAAAATATGTATGCTACCTATTAGCTGGCAACTGACTCGCTTACTTCAATTAATATAGGATTAATTTCTTTTTTACTTCAAGGCTTAAAATACACTTTTTATCCGTTTCATATGCAAACATAAATTATGAATTTTTCTTACTATAAGGAAAATATAGATATTGTAGATATTTTTTAATTACTTTAATCTGAAGTGTTTAACAAAAAATTCACATCCGCAGTGATTACATAAAATAAGAAATATAACACTGGTATGTATCGGAGTTAAAACACTATTTGAAGAAATGAAAAGATTTATCTTTGCTTTGGACTATCAAAACTGAATTAAAAATTATACATTTTTAATAATTTGTTGTTCTTTTCAAAAGGTTAATATACTTTCTATATGAATCTCATATAAATTTACGTTATCAATTTCTTTATTAAAATAAAGATGTGTTTTCTATTTACACAAAACCTTGGGCTCTACCTTTTTTAATCGGAAAAAGTTAATAAACATTTGTAATTTTATTTAAAAAAATTTCCACATATAAGGTTACAAGATCTTATACATTAATCACCACATTTCTCTATTTTGTGAGGATATTACGAGTGTAAATCTTTAGATCAACTTCCATTTTATCCATTTTTCGTAATACACAGGATGTTCGGGCAGAAAATATTCCAAAGCAACAGTTTATGCAGAGAAAACCACAGATGAATTTAGATGAAACTGCTCTATCTGTAAAAGACAGAGGATTGCTCTAAGTTTTTAAGCCATATTTTTTACAAGTTTTCGTTCTTTATAAATAAATATGCTTTAACTTCTTGTAATCCATGCAGCTACAAAAAGTAAAGTAAAGCTACCATTGTTTAAAATGTTCAATTCCTATTACATATTGTATTAATTATTTCCCCCTGTAAATAAAATCATTAAAATAGTCTCGGAAAAAATAATCCATATTGATCACTACTATCAGACAAGTTAATATCGAAATTAATATATGAGAAATAACGCACCGCCCTAGAATAAAGAGAATCTCATTCATTATTATTATATCAGCCATGTCAATTTCGAAACAAGTAGACATGAAATCCCCATAGTACCCAAGAACAAAAGCAATTACATGGGCATAGCGGAACAGGGCTTTTACGGTGTTCTACTCCCGGACATGGAGATTGCAGGGGCGCTGACACTTCAGACGTGAGAGTGATAGTAGTAGCAGTAGCAGGAGATAGAAGCCCCTGCGCAACAGCTACTCGGGGCAGGGCTATCATTAAACTGTTGGATTAGCTAAAGGAGGATATGCGCTAAATGACGCGCCTAAGAGCTCCCGAACTGGCCTAATGCATGGAATTAAGTGCCCGCTGCCGTGGGGAGAATAATGGGCCCGGTACTGCAGCAGTACCCTGTGCAGAAGTGTTAGCAAAGTTAGCTCAGATATGGCCGAGTTTCAAACATTCCATATGCGTCAGATATGGCCGGTGGGGCTCTATCGATGGCTTTATGGGATATGATCGGACGTGTTATGGATGGGATCTCGATGGAGCAGTCTTCAGAAAGCATTCTTGAATGAAGTACAGTCAATCCTTCTATAGAACCGTATTATGATAATATATTTTCCATATACCACAGTGCAAATATTGCGCAAATATTCCGACAACACGGTTTTCACCTAGCGAACGAACGACGAAACGAACTTGAATTTTCTTCATTTACCACTTGTTACCCAATTTTGTTTTGGTTGTCTTACGCTTGTTGTTTTTGTTTTGGATGGCTTCGGTATAACACATGAGACTTAAATGTGTAAATTGTAGCTTTCACGTGTAAAGATCAATGTAAAGCTTCAAAAAAGCATAAATTTTGACACAATGATACTTTAATGTTATCAACTTGGATTTGCACAGAACAGTCTTTCAACATACTTATCCAAGAAAATGGAGCTAATATAACAAATCTTGGATATCTTTCGATGGAAATATGATTTCAAGGCATTTCACTTCAAAACATGACGAAATAACGTGTAAAGCCATATCCTAATTTTTCTCTAAGTTTTATGTGTAAAGATAAGTTATACTATATTACAAACAGAGTACCCGGCATTGTCAAGTCTTTCTTTCTATTTCAAACCTATAGGAGACAAGAAATAAAACAAAGTTATAGAAATGATCTTAGATCCTTAATATTATTTTATTGAGGGGATACTGCTTAAATTCTAATGAAATAATTTACAAATTAAAAGTAAGAATTTTCTTCGATCTTAAGCTTAACCATACTGCATTCCATATCTTTTATACACTTATTAGGCCCTATTTTGGGTACCTTTCTCTTTCGGAACGTGAAAAAAAAGATTCAAGCTAATCGCCTCATTTATTAAACGTCTTTCAATAACTCGCCTCCACTCCAACACAGAGGGGGTTAAATTAGGGAGCATTTACCATTATAGTATATTTAGCCAACCAATGAGATACATGTATACCAAGTTGCATCAAAATCGCACACACAGCAGCCGTTCAAAACTAATACTGGAACAAACATACATACACGCGTTGAATTTAATAAATATACCTTCATACAATCGTTATCTAAAATCATAATTCCTGCAGGCTGAAATTCCTACTATCTCTATATAGTTTCTAAGGCGTTTTATGAGGACATATTCATATGAGTATTAATTATCAACGTTAAAGAATGATTGTAGAACAAATTTGCAAAGAAATTAACAGGTAAATACCTTTATGTAAATAAGCAGACAAATACTTAGCATGTATCAGATTAGCCTTCATCTTTAATAAAATATTGCATTAATTGTTATTAATATTCCATCAAATCTTTCACGTTAAAAAAATTGCAATCATAGTCAACAATTTAAGAATAAACATTTTATCCTGATCATAACCAGCTTGGTTTTATTCCAGAAATTATTTTTTAAAAAAATATTCATTTATCCATTTTGTCTCCGGTACTTCAATAATTTTTTTTAAAAATTTATCTACATTATTTTGAAAACAACATTACAGACGCTCAAGTGACCGTGTTGATAAAAATTGTAAAGAGCTTTTTGATATAACATTTTCAATCAGCTGCCCCACCCATGAGACATATTCTATAGTCAAACAGTTTGTAAAGTCGCATGTTTATGTTACACATACGCAAAATATGCTTTGAGCAATTTTGCAATGTCTAGTTCGGGGAAACTAAAACCTAAATATAAAATTATATGAATATTTAAGTACTATGCAGATTCTGCAAAATGAAAAAAAATTGAAGCTCTCATAGAACTGTTTAGTGCAGCCTTGCAGAAGAAGAATATCTTGGAAGAATCACATACCCAAAAGGGGAAACTAGAGATACTTGACCCTACTTTTATTTTTTCTTATATTTCTAGAATATTAGAAATTAAAGGATCATGAAAGGATCTGCTTTTAAGAATGATAAATGTACTTATGATAAACTGATATCTCATTTAATCATAAAATAAATCTATTTCATGAAATCGCCTAGGATCAAGTATCCCTAACCTTAGGGTTACTTGACTCTAAGATAGGGATACTTGACCCTACATGAAAAAAATACTTAAATTATTTTGATTATTTGTATGTACGTCAGATATCAAGTTAAATCTACTGAATTAAAAAAGCGTCTTTATTATGAAATAATATTGATGAAAATAATATTAAAAATTAAATAATATGGTTACTATAAAACGCAGTTTTTATTAATAAAATCTAGTTAATAAATTAAATTAATTAAGTCATTAAATAAATCTAGTTATTAAATTAGTTCAAAATTTAATAAGCAATTAAAATATTGATTTATTTAAATGAAAAAGTTACTGCAATGGAAACTGGAAACCTAGCAACGTCATTAGCACGTTGAAGAATTGCCAGTTTTGTAAAATTTAAAAAAAAAAAACAGAATAGCATCAAAACGAAAAGAAAAAGATATTAAAAATGTTGTACAAAACAAGAAATTTAGAAGCGTAATAGACTTACTCTGTTCTTCTAATATTTAAAGAAAAATAGAAGAAAAGGAATAAAAATATATCTTAGGAGAAAATTCAAATCAAGAAAGAAAGACAAACTCAACCGTAATGTCAAAACGTTAAATAAAACCGCAACAATGACACATAGTTCGAGCAAAAGATTTTTAATAAAATAATAAATAAATCTTTTTTTCTCAGGCTAGGAAAAAATAGTTTAATTAAATTTCAATTCTTTTTAAAATTCTTACTTAAATAATTATTTGCATTATTTGAAATTATCATATTAAAAAGAAATTTTATTCATTAAATAATTGCTAACAAACATTTTTGAAATAATTATTCTCTATATTTGAGTTGCTATATTGCTGACGAACTCCACGCACTAGAAAACTAATACCAACACAAAGTGTGCTTTGGTCGACTACGGCACAGAAGCTGCTTTAGCTTTTGATAGAGTGTCCCTAACTTGACTTTTTCTAAATGATCTAAAAATTAAATCATTTAGAATTAAGATACTGCATAACATCGTATATCAAATTATAGCTAAAAGTGTGCTTAAAGCTCAGAAATATTTTAATTCATTATATCTCGAATAGTAAACTTTCCATGCAATGCGAAATGAAAAAGTGAAAATTTACTTTTGGATCCCCAAAACATATTTACCGACACACCTTTATGATGGCTTTTCAGATTAGAATGAAAAACCCCTCCAATAGACCATGTGACCAAAGGTCGAATAAAAAAGTCCAGACAAATTACCAATTATCTCGCAATCTGATATAATCGTTGTAGGGTCAAGTATCCCTAGTTTCTCCTGCATTATGTAGTTACATTGTCTGCATTCGGTGGTATTCTAAGAATTATTTTTTCTCTGCAGATGCACATGTGCAAATTTCCTTGCACTGCAATAAAAATAATTAAAATTTCGAAGAATTGTGTATTAATAAAGAGATGTTAATTAAAAACAGAAAAATAAACCACCAGTATTTTCATAACAAAATATACTTGTTAAAGGACACACAAAATATATGTGCATAATACACAGAATGCATCTTAGCATTTAAACCATCGCAAAAATCATCAAACTGAAACGATACGCAAAGCATTTTTTTTTCTGAATATAGTGCCAATCTCACTCTTGACACAAATGCACAATAGAGGAAGAAAGTTAGCCAAGATTCTGAAAGTTGTTTTCACAACCTGTGGTTTCTTTCAATAAGAAAACTGGTTTTACAGATTTGTACACAAAACTCCTCCTTCAACGCCAGCAACTTTAAGACAATTAAAGCTTAAAAACAATCAACTAGAAAAAGAAGAATAAACAAATTGAAAAAAAAATCACTAAAACTTTAAACAGAAACAACAAAATTTAAACAATAAAATTTAGACAATAAAATTTACACAATGTTTAAGTAGCGCGCAATTGCAGCTGCACACAAAAAACAATGTATCAAAATCATTCAAAGAAAGCAAAGATAAATACTCCGAGAGAATCGAAGTAGACACACAAGGAATCCATTCTAGTCAATTTTATCAAGAACTAAGGACTATATTCAAAATGGATCCAAAATATTTGGGATTTTTTTCTGTAAAAAGCTTGCATTACGTCAAATATAGCTTCTCTTAGCCCGAAATTTC
Source organism: Araneus ventricosus (assembly GCA_013235015.1). Classification (NCBI taxonomy): domain Eukaryota; kingdom Metazoa; phylum Arthropoda; class Arachnida; order Araneae; family Araneidae; genus Araneus; species Araneus ventricosus. The sequence goes on along the minus strand of BGPR01017668.1, from coordinate 5,519 downwards.
CCAACAGAAAACAAAGGAGATCAGTACTATCTAATAAGCTTTATTTTAAAAGAAAAAGGAAAACCAAACACAAACATAAAAACACTAATAAGATTGATTTAAAAATATTATTAGCCACCGGGCTGAATAATAGCCTTCATAAGAATAAACTTACCCCACGTTTAAAAGAGAGATAAAATGTCCTGACGACAACACAATTAACGTGACCTCTAAATTGCATGGCAAACGTAAATGTGAATGTCAGCTGCCACCTAACTGCACGTTATCGTACCATTGTTGCACCTTACCATAGCTACATTGCTGCATGCCAGCTATAATCATTGTTTAATAATTATCACCTCAGCAGTTGTTGCATACAAAATAATAATTATTGTATAAGGAATTATTACTGCAGAAGTTATATATAAAAAGATATATAAATGGTTACTTTTTTAATTTCTTAGTAAAACAAATGGATATAGATTTGTGCTGATATGGATAATATAGATATAGATTTTGATATTGAGAGTGGATATGAACTTTTTCAAATCGTTGTTATTTAGTTTCAAGGAGAATCTAAATAACAACGATCTTAGATGAGATTCTTCATAATATTAATATTATTTTTATATAGGTTTTATGCTAATTTAGAATATATTTTTTTCACATTTTCATGATATTCATTATTATTCTTTCAAAGCTATCAGAAACACGTCACAAAAATTCATTACGAAAGGGCACCCATCCTTTCCTTGTTGTATCGATTCCAAAAACTTATAATCAAAATTTGTCCATACAAGGCAAATGCGTACAGTCTTCGCTTTATTTTGTACTGAAGCAGTTAAACTATGTAAATAATATAAGGTGAGACACTTCCAAATTCTAAAAGTGTGATGAAAATTTTCAATAGTCGCGTGGTTTCCTCATTTCCGAGATTCCTTTGAATGCAAATTGGGTAAAACTAATGTCCTTCCTGCTCGGTCGGCTACCCCTCTAGGCGCGTTATTTGGTCGCTGATAACTGCAGCTTTCCTTGTTAAACACTGCGATGCCTGACGACGTTTTGCTATCATAAGGGATCTTGCAACAACGCAGTAGACTTCCCTAAGGCGCTGATGAGCGCACGAAAGGGAAAACGAAAAAATAGCGCAATACTGATTTTAGGGCAGAATTCATTTCTAAGGAATTCGGAGACTAAATGAACATATCGTATCTTAGGCAATGCAGATAAATTTAAAATTTACTGCTATTCCAGTCTGCGATAAACACGCATAAACAATTCTCATTACAAAATTATAAAAAGAAAGAATTTTTAAAAAAGAGAACACTTGATTAGGTTCTAAAACCAAAACCTGAGCACGAGAAAAGAATGAATACGCAGCCTTCATTCATAGAATAATTATACTAAATTCCACTGAATTCTTCCTGATATTTAGCTTCTATATATTATTTGCATAGTAAAGAAAATATTGGAATTATGAGTTATTTATGCTCTTTCAGAATTAGCAATAAAATGCAGTTATTTAACATGCATTATGTTAATTATACCTAAACAATTTGAAGTTTTAAAATTGTTAAATGAACATTTTGTTTTTCTTTAAATTTATTATGTGAAATAAATTTGTCCTATACCTCACTTCCAATTGTGATACTTCAGAAAAAACTTATTTACGTTCGTATTATTCTGTATTCATAATAGTAAATGCATCAATCTGCTTCGTTACATTTTCAACATTGCTGCAGAATGGCTATCATCATTCCCTACCAATCAAATTTATGCTACAAATGTTTCAACATAATAATTCAATTTATTTTCACAACACGACCAGTTTTACTGTTCTATTCAGCAGTTAGGACTGGTATTTAAATACATACATTACTCGGAAAAGAAAATCCATTTCCTAACTAAAGGTTAAAACAATCTAGATAATGAGAAAATTATAGATATCATTCTTTTTAAATAATGCATGTAATATTCAACCGGAAAAATCCATTGCTTATAGAATTATGTAATAAATATCACACGCCCCTCCCTCATTTTCATTCGTAATTCTCTTTACTTATAACCCTCACATTTTATTTTAAGCTGAATAATATCAGCATATTTAATTAAAAGGAAATTATAGTTTGTAAATATGTTATTAATGTTTCGAGATGTAAGATTTCATCACATATATTTCTATGTTAGTTATGGTTCGAATTAAAATCAATTTTGAATCTATATTTACATTGATTTGGCCATATCTAGTAAGTTGGTCGCCTTTAAACAAATGAATTAGAGATGTATGCAACGAAAAACATATCAAGGTACGCTGTAACAAACACAAAGTTCGATAATCCAATGGCTTATATGAACTTCAGTATTAAAGATCATCGTTAGATGAAGTTTATGTTCACAATGATATTTTGATTGAGATATCGGAATTTCTCCTAATAAGTGGGGCTATATTTGTGAAATAAACATGTTAGACGAAACCTTATACGCACAATGACTGGTTGGTTAATTTATATGACTTACAGAATGTAAAACCAAGAATGTGTAGTTGAATATTTTGTTGTAGTGGTGCATAATACAATTTAGCGGTATTTCTTATCCTTGATGCTTTAGTGAATTTTCTCTTCGTGTCCATTTACAAGTTCATTCTGATTCAAATTAAATCTATTTCATATCCTACTTACTCTATTAATTTAAATGTAAGCATAAGTTACCAAAAAAATCAACCATGTATCAAACAACGGAAACTGACACGAATTCAGGATTTGAAGCTATAAAGAACGTCACTCAATTTTGACATTACGTATCAGGGTTAAATGAATATTCATTCGAATTATATACATCAGTTTTATCCAAAAGGCAAACTCTAATCCTACTGTGTCTTGCAACTTGCTTTTCAACGTAAATTTTTACGAATCTAGATGCACACAGTGTATCTTCGCTTGAGTGTACTGAACAGAGATGGTTTTCTTGCACCGTGTTGCTATGGAGACGGTCCCTCGACTTCTCAGCTCACCAAATTTAAAGAAGAGCGATGGCTGCAAATCTGGAAGCTCAAGAAAGGATACTTTAATCCGGGAAGCATCAAGTGTATGATTTAGCACCATTAGGCCGCCGCTCGCTGCTCCTCTAATGGAGTTCCGAATTATGCAAATTAGACTATGAATGTAAGCGGATTGAGATTTTTCTCGTGCTGCTTCCGAGGAGGAGATGAGCTTTCAATTTCTCGAGGTGAGCTAGCAGAACTTGTTAAAGAATCGCACTCCTTTTTCACACGCTAACGCTCACTCAACCTAACAGTTTCGGAATTCATTGTTGAAACCCATAGTTAATGCTGCTATTACAGGCATTTATGGATTCCTGCCATTTTTTCTCTCATATTCCTTGCGAAGTTGCTGCAAGAGAAGAAATTTCAGTGATTCATTGTTTGTAGTCGGAGATTTTCTCCCTTTCCTTAAAAATATGCTTTAGAAAACTAGCTGCATATATATATAGAAAGAGAGAGAGATCAAACTGCTCCTGTCCCATTTACACCCCAGAAATTAGCAATTTTTTTTCTTAGACTCTCAGGGGCATGTCGGCTTTATAGTGTATATTCTTTAGTACATATATATATATTTCCTATGCGTTTCATAATTTGCATGAAGGATTGTTTTTGAATTTGATTCTGGGAGTGGATTTGAGAGCAATACAATAATAAATGGCTTAAAGACTAACATTTATTATGTGCAATTTATTTATTTTTACCGTTTATGTAGAAAAAGTGTCAAATTTTGAATACCATGATATCACGATACGTTTTCCCCTTGATGAACAATAACCCATGTCATTACTTCGATGTTTGTCATCTTTCTTTCTCAATTTTTTAAAATATTTTTTCGTTTTCTTCTTATTATTCTGTTTTATGAAAGGTCATAACTTGCGATCGAAAATAATTGTGCATCTGAGGTATACAAAAGTATTACTCGACTGATATCAATAAAAATTCCTCTAAAAGCTACTTATTTCTTGTAATTAAATAAAAATAATATTTTATTATATTTGGCGATTAAAAACATTGAATGCTTTCACTAGACAGAATGGTAGATACTGTAGTATGAAATGTATAAGGCCCTTATTCAACTTAAAGGGCAACTAGGGTGTCAAAAAACATTTAAAATAATTTGTGTATTTTCTATTTAGTGTTTAAGCAGGTAAATAAATTCGAGTATGTGATAAGCAAACTGTTTCTTCTGTTTAGCGGATTACGTTCAAACTTGACACAGATTAACTATTTTGCTGTAAAGACTACATGCCTCATCGAATTTGTTGCATTTTTAGCGCACACACTCACCTATATCCGATTTTTTCCGGATTTAAAAAGGTATCGATTTCGTGGAAGTCACGGTGTCGAACCGGTTGATGATTGCAACGCTTTCTCTATTTTCAACAAAGGAAAAGTAAATTATCGTGTCCTATAGTGCTTCGCTTAAGGAAAGTTTATTTGCATATATTTTCTCGTTATGTATATTACGTAGTTCCGTACGTCTATTGTGTCATTTTATAAGTCACAACGTATTGTATGTATTTATTCCCTTTCTAATGATAGTGAATGTCTACTTGTGTAAGCCTTATGTTTCAATTGTTAGTAAACCAGAAATTTTCTTAGCTGCTGATAAAAAGAATATATATGATACTAAAGTATTCATTATGGTACGGTAAAGAACATATAAAGGTTATTTACAACAGAATATCATTTAAAGCTTTAGAGCACAAAAATTATTTATGATGAATTAATTGTTCATTATACATAAAGATAATTTTTATTTAAATAAACAGAGAAAAAGTTTGAAATGCAAGATTTACGACTCTATCTCGTGATTGATTTGTTTGAAATCTGCGATTCCATCTATGTAGGCATGTGAAGCCCTAGGTCTTATCACCCTAAAATTTCAATTCAATATTGAAATGTATTGTCAATTGACTTGAATTCAAAAGATAGCAGGAAAGCTGGACAAATAAGGAATGAATGCTTCGACAATACCCTTCTTTCCTCTCATAAAAAAGGAAAAAAAGGCATCGACCCAGCAAGAAAAAAACTCTTTCTGCCCACAAACCATTTCTCTCGCAGCAGCAGACTTCCCTAAAGACAAAAGACGACATCAGCTTTTAAGAAGTAGACCCGTCATGAGCCAGGAAATGACTGGATCGCTGCCCACATTAAATGTGCCATTTACCGTAACGACTCGTCAACTTAACAACTGCAATCACGAGGGGTTATTTGAACTTCAATCATTCCGTCATTTCCGCGTACGCTCACTCATTTCACTCAATCACCGGCGATTAAAAGAGCGAGGGGAGGGGGTCACCCTTATCTCAACACCCCACATTCGAAGGAAAGAACGGGACTTAATGCGCGCGCGTCTGGGGGGATTAGCTCTAATTCTTGTTCTCAGGGAGTGGGTCTCTCACAAGGCGAATTTCATTTCGGGTACCCAATTATTGCAGGGTTTAAATTTGCGTTTGATTAATATTTATTTAATAGTTAATTCGAAATTGACTATGGT